>JAVJGG010000030.1:27984601-28010335 GCA_035590195.1 Aviceda cuculoides | reverse complement strand
CTGTAAGTAAAAAAAAAAAAAAAAAAAAAAAGCTTCACATCAAGGAAGGGAGAAGAAAATAAGACAGTAATGAAGTGTGATGATTTGCTGAATTTCAACCTTAAGTCATGGTTAAACCTGATCACATACCGCTGAAAATGTCAACTGTTATTGCTGTGTGAATAAGTTGTGTGAATTTTGGCTGAATTGGCATTCCCATGCATCCAAAATGTCACAGGCCTGAGCATATAGCAATGACAAAAGTGCATTAGGGAATTCATAAATCTGTTGAATGGGTTTGCAATTGGAAATCCAGAACACCTAGCTGCATCTGAGCAGAGGTTGGCACACTCTGTTTATTATTCACTACCCTAAAAAATTTCAGGTAAAGTTCTCCTTTCAAAAAATTTTCCCAAAACAAAAAAGCACCCTGTCTTGAGAAAATAATTTAAAAAGTAGTAATACATAAAAAAAAAAAAATACATAGGACTTATGTTGTTCAAACCTGGATTTTAGATGAGCTGTAGTAGAGTTGGAGTCATAGAACTTGAGCATGAAAAACTCTGGACAGCATGTATTTTAGCTAAAGGGGGCATGAATCCTTAGCTTCAAAGGAACAAGCATCAATACTATGTTTAAATCTCTAAAAAGCAGTCTTTGGCACAGAGGGAATTAAAATCTGAGACTGAAAACCATACAATTACTGACTGATACACAATGGTTACTGTAGAGGAAGTTTTTTTATTTTCAATTCAGAGCTTTTTAGGAAATTTGTCATTCTGATTTTAGTCCATCTTTTTCAGTATAGAATTCCAAGTAAGTTAGACTTGAAAAGCTTGGAAATACTCTCTTTCATAAATGGCTTATGTTTCACGTCAAATATCATGATGAAGCATAGTGTTGAATATGTTTGTTTATTCTGGCATTTTCAATATATACTGTTAAACAGTGGCTGTTCAGCTATTCGTATGACACACAAGGCAACATGTGACAGAATACACGGAAATGGAGAATGAAATGGAAGTCTGGACAGAAAAGATCAAATACCTGATTTTATTTTTGAATAGCAGCACACATGAGGGATTTCTTTAAGAGAGCATTGCAGCAGAGAGGAGGAGGAGGAGAGAAAGACAGAAGGCTCTGGAAGAAAGTGGAATCAAGTTTCTGAAAACTGCAGCCTTTACAAAGAAGGTCCTTAGATACAAATATTGTGCAGGTTTATAAAAGAGAGAAGTGGGTTTAGAATTAGGAACTCAGAATACCAGTGAGCGTCCAACAATGCATTTTAGCAAAGAAGAATACCTATTGCTGTAGGAGCTCCAGTTGTGCCTTGAAAGTACAATGGGGAAAGGAGAGAAGTGAAAAGACAAGTCTATTCTTCTTTCTATTCAGGAAAGGACTGGCCTTCCCTTCTGACAACTGTCATCTTGGTTTGTGCAATGTACCCTTCATGAGACCTGGAAGGATGCTTGATGGTAAACTGTCTTCAAGAAAGAACAGTTCATTACAAAAAGCTTTAGAATTTGGGCCTCCTTAACAGCCTTTCAGATAAAAGGGACAGGCCAGTCTTTCTTATATGATTTAAGTAAGAGTGTGATCACTGAATAGATCTGCAGGATGGCAACAAGGACAGAGATTTATATAAGAGCTTTAAGAACAGAGGTTTATAATTAATTAGTCAGCGGTGAATCAGTGGAGCATTGGGAAGGAGAAGTAAAGGAGAGACCCACAGTGCTGCTTGCAGGTTAGTCTGAAGTGAAAGCTCTTGGGGTGTGGGCCAGACTGACAAGAGTTCTGCTAAAAGGAAAGAAAAAGCATTAACCTGTGTTCATGCCTGGATTTAATTCCACAAGACACTGCAGGACCTAAAGCAAACCAGTTGGGACCTAAGGTACATCAAGTAACATTTAACCAGTTGTATGTTCTTTTTATGACTTCTGTTTGTGAGGGAGATAAATGCATGTCTTAGGCAATAAAACATTTCCCCTGATCATAGCAAATGGTGTTTCTTTTCCCTTGCGGGGTGTAATAGGAATATCAAAGTTTTATATCTCATATTAAAAAAGCCCAAGTTTGATAAAAAATGAAACACATTTAGTAGAGTTGTTATCCCAGGTAAGGTGAAGTACCATTATACAAAGTCATAGGCACAGAACTGTAAGTACGGTGGATTTACTTACTGTGAACCCAACCAAACTTCTGCATACTACATCCAAAATCCAGACAAGCTTGGAAAAAAGGCTAGTGAGCAGGCTTTTGTAAAGACCACTAAATCTCGAAGCAAAGCCAGGTGGTACCTTTTATCAAAGGTAACAACCATCTCAATAAATGCAGTAAAGGGAATTTTAATTTGGGACAGAGAGTTATATAAGGGGCAGGGGGGAGGAAAGCATCTGAGAGAGTGAAAAAAGAGAAGTGAACCAGCTCAGAAAAATAATCCTGGGAAGTGTGTCCAATTTTTCTAACATTTCTAATCACTAACTTTTCCACAGTTGTGTGGGCATCTGTGAAAGTAGAATTTGTCCCCAATAGAATTTGAATAGTGTGTTAAGCAGATGTTTTATTTCAGGAATGTAAATATGTAAAGTAGATATGCCAAAATACTTTCTTTGATGTGGAATAATAAAATCAAAAGAAAGGGTGTTACAGACTTGCCTTTCCCTTCTGTAGAGTGAGCTGCAGTTTTGTGTTTAGTTGTATAGATGTATGGCTTCTGCAGAAAAACTTTTCCAAGCCTGCAAAATTTCCAGGAACTCAGGTCTCTTCCCTTTCTGTGTTGTGACAAACCCAAACTCTCCCAATGGATGCTTCCTGTCTGTCTGGCAGAGACACGTGTGCTAGTGCAGCCAAAAACCTGCTGTCTTGGGAGTTTGCCTTAGAGGAGGAGGTCTCTCCCTCAGGTGGTTTGGAGCAGGGTCCTCACCTCTGGGGTACCCACCTGCAAACTTAATGCCCTCATCACATCTGTATCAGAAACAGTGTGGCCAGCAGGAGCAGGGAGGTGATTGTTCCCCTGTACTGGGCACTGGTGAGGCCGCACCTCGAGTACTGTGTTCAGTTTTGGGCCCCTCACTACAGGAAAGACATGGAGGTGCTGGAGCGTGTCCAGAGAAGGGCAACCAAGCTGGTGAGGGGCCTGGAGCACCAGTCTGATGAGGAGCGGCTGAGGGAGCTGGGGCTGGTTAGTCTGGAGAAGAGGAGGCTGAGGGGAGACCTCATAACTCTGTACAACTACCTGAAAGGAGATTGCAATGAGGTGGATGCTGGTCTCTTCTGTCAGGTGGCTGGAGATAGGACAAGAGGAAATGGCCTCAAGTCATGGTATGGGAGGTTTAGATTGGATATTAGGAAAAATTTCTTTACTGAAAGGGATACCAAGCATTGGAACAGGCTGCCCGGGGAAGTGGTGGAGTCACCATCCTTGCAGGTGATAAAAAAACGCATAGATGTGGCACTTTAGGACATGGGTTAGTGTGCATGGTGGTGTTGGGTTGACAGTTGGACTTGATGATCTTAAAGGTCTTTTCCAACCTAAATGATTCTATGATTCTATGATTCTATGTTATCTTCATCAACAACACAGACAATTGGATTGAGTGCAACCTCAGCAAGTTTGCAGATGACACCAAGCTGAGTGTGCAGTTGCTATGCTTGAGGGAAGGAATACCATCCAGAGGGACCTTGACAGGCTGAAGAAGTGGGCCCGTGTGAACCTCGTGAAGTTCAACAAGGCGAAGTGCAAGGTCCTGCACCTAGATCAGGGCAAAGCTCAATATGAATAGACTGGGGGATGAATGGTTTGAGAACAGCCCTGTGGAGAAGGACCTGGGGATACTGGTGGATGATAAATTGGATATGAACTGGCAATGTGTACCTGCAGCCCAGAAAGCTAACTGTATCCTGGGATTCACCAAAAGAATTATGGCCTTCAGGTCAAGTGAGGTGATTCTCCCCTCATGAGAATTAAACTCTGCTCTCATGAGGCCCCACCTGGAGTACTGCGTCCAGCTCTGCTGCCCCCAGCACAAGAAAGACATGGGCCTGCTAGAGCAGATCTAGAGGAGGGCTGGAACACCTCTCCTCTGAAGAAAGGCTGAGAGAGTTGGGGTTGTTCAGCCTGGAAAAGAGAAGGCTCTCGTGAGACCTTACTGCAACCTTTCAGTATATAAAGGGGACATATAAGAAAGGAAGAGAAAGACTGTTTTACCAAGGCTTGTAGTAACAGGACAAAGGGCAACGGTTTTAAACTGAAAGAGGGTAGGTTTAGACTGGATATAAAGAAAAATTATTTTATGATGAGGGTAGTGAGACACTGGAACAAGTTGCCCAGAAAATTGTGGATGTCCCATCCCTGGAATTGTCCAAGGCCAGGTTGGATGGAGCTCTTTGAGCAACCTGATCTAGTGGAAGATGTTGCTGCCCATGACAGCGGGGTTGGAACTAGATGATCTTTAAAGGTTCCTTCCAACCAAACCATTCTATGATTCTATGATTCTATAATGCCTATGTCTTTCTATGCACACAGTGATGTATCTCTTTTTGTCTTCCATTTTAGGGGAGAAGCACTCTATCAGGGTGCCTTTCTTCCCTGACCGTACAGAGGGTCTAGAAGAATTGACTTAGACTAGATGGCTTAGTTAGATATTGAATAATGCTTGCTTTATTTGATGTCTAATTTTTAGCAGTTTAATCAATTATGTAAATTAGAGACTTTGTGCTCTTTATCTTCACTTGTTTCAGATTTTGCATGAGTTACCAGTCTGGACCCTTTTAATCTCTCCTCTGCAGCACTGAAAGGGAAGAAATTAAGTATGACATTTCATTTGTGTGGAGACAGTAAGTTATGTATATGTTTCAAGGCAAAAATGATTGTGCACTTCTGTGAAAATGCATAAATCAGGTGTTTCTGGTGTTGTATCAGAGTTCTTCATAAATCAGAGCATGTCAAAGTTACACGTAAGGATAGTGCTTTAAAGGATTAAGAGGAATGAAAGTTAATTGGGAAACTGAACATTTCAGAAGATGCATTTAACACCTTCTGTTTAGACTTTCAATGTGCATAAACAGGAGAAACTCACTCAGAGAGACTTTCAGCATTACCTTGTGAAGCTTAGGCAGACCTGCAATCCTGTTCCACTAATTTCGTTTTGTGAGTACTAGGAATCCCTATGAGTTTTCCAGTGGTTAAGCTAAGATATTGCCTTGACTTTAAACCATAAATTCCTAATTCTGATGAGTGGTGCCCATTAAAAGCAACAATTTATTTTAGATAAAGATTTTCTTTCAGAGCAATAACAATAGAGAACCCCCCCACACACACAAATTCAAAGTTATCTTTGAACTATTTGGAATACTTTGCTAATGTTTATTCAAAATTTTGTTTATCTTACATTCAGATCTACCAGTTTGAAAAAAAATTTTACTTTAAATCTTACCCAAAATAGTTACCAGCTTGTTGTAATTGTATTTCTCTAGTGTAAGACTGGCATCTGCTGGTAAGGTTCATGCAGAAGCTGAGGCACAGGGTAACACTCTTCTCTCTTGGTTATCCTGCAGCTGGCAGAGTCTACAGGGTTTAGTTTATTTATTTGTAGAGGCAACCACCACCTCCTATAGAAATTTAAGTTGTGTGGGGTGTGTCTAGTGTGGAGCAGCTCTCTCCTTCATCAGATTCAATCTACAGAGACATGTAATTGAGTTAATGGAGTGTGATTTTAAATTGATTACTGATTTTGCACTGCAGTTCAAAAGTCTGCTTTCAGTCTTAGTCAGGATGTAATTTTTCACTGAAAATATCTTCTCAACAGGTGCAATAGTGCTTGAAAATGCCAACAGATATTCAATGGATGGTCTGACATTTTCAGAGTGCCATGGCTAGTGATTATGTCTAGTGGGTGCTTCTTGGTTCAAGGTGCAGTTGATCTTACCTGAGTATATTATATCTCAAAAATAGATACAGAGTGTCACGATTTTAAAAAATGTGTTTTTCTCTATTAACTGTCAATATAGCCTGTGCTGGCCAGCTCAAATGGAGAATCTCACGTTGCTAGACACATAGGGAAGAATGCTGTCTTAGGTACGTTTTTTATCATTTTGTAAATCCAACTTGATATACTCATCTGCATATTTAGAGATCGTAACACTTAAAGAAGTGGTTCAAGATCCACAGATGTAATCATGTCATTTGGTGAATCACAAAGTTGAGGTGAGAACAAAATCCTCTCATTTTGCAGTAAGTAACTTGGTTGTCAGACCTGAAGTTCCAGGACTTACAAACTTGATCCAGAGATGGAAATGAAGTTTAAAGCATTTGCATCTGGTCACACATAAGGTACCATTGGTGAACAACTGCAAATGCAAATTACATCTAGGTGCCCGCAGGCCAGCTCTGAATTTGATAGCTTCCCCCTTCCATGTGTGCACTCATTTTGACTCTGAAGTAATGAGAAGAAAAGAAAGATGATCGGATTCAGTTTCTGCAGGTACCACTGTGGTGGGTTGACCTTGGCTGGCTGCCATACACTCACACAGCTGCTGTCTCACTCGCCTTCCTCAACAGAGCATGTGGAGAAAACAGGAGAAAAAGCTTTTGGGTCGAGCTAAAGGCAGACATCAGTTACCAATTATCATCATGGGCAAAACAGACTTGATTTGAGAAACATTAATTTAACTTAATGCCAGTTGAGATAGGTCTGAATAGTGAGAAGCAGGCAGTGTTTACCCTCGCTATCAAAGTAAGCGAACCCTCTGGAGAAGGGAAGGATGGAAGCTGATGACTTCTAGCACCAAGAGGAAGGATCCTGCCCCACCTAAGGGCTTTAACTGCAAAATAGTTTCAACTACTCTCAAAGTTGAAGGGAAGCCAGATGTGCCTGCATGCAAAGAATCTGGCCCACCTAACCCTAAACCATGGGAGACTACCAGGAAGAAGCAGTAAATCATTGGAACGGGTGAATTCCTGCTGTGGGAGACAGAGGCACCTGTCTGTTGACCAATCCCTAGACCAACCGTCTAGAGGCTGGGCAGGGTCCAGTAGCTGGGATGTTGTGGAGGGACTGTCAAAGCTTGTTTGGCCCTCTGACTACAACCTCCTGCTGTTATTTTGTGAGGGCACAAATGGATACTGCCAGGGGAAACCCGGACAGTATCGAAAGTAACTACAGAGCTCCGGGGCTAGTAGTCAAGAGCATGGGGGACCCAGGTGGTGTTCTTGTCAATCCCACAGTGAGGGGAAAGGGTGTGAGGAAAAAGTGTCTAACAGGACTGGTCAGTAAATGGCTGAGGAATTGGTGCTGGTGACAGGGTTTTGGTTTCTGTGACAATGGGTCCCTGTTTGCAGATCAGCGTCTGCTTGGAAGAGATGGGATGCATCTCAATAAGCAGGACAAAGCTATATTTGCCAATAGGATGGCTGGTCTTATAAGGAGGGAGGAGGGAGAGGGTAACCAGCAGTCCTGTGAGAGAGTGATGAATTGGATGGATGAGCAAAGGGCATGGGGCGATTTGACAGGCAGGGATCACAAAATCAACAAAACAGGTCTTAAGTGGGGTTACCTCCAGCACTTGCGTGAAGTCCAAGAAGTGTTTACAAGGCACTATTATGGAGAAATCCCTCAAACCCTCTCCAGGCCCCCAACATGCTGGGGTACCTCTCAAGTATGCCTCTGAATGCAAATGCACACAGGATGGGGAATAAGCATGATGAGTTGTAGATCTGCGTGCAAGTTGCAGGGCTATGATCTTATGGGGAACCCAACATGACGTGGTGGGATCGTTCCCATGACCACTGGAGGGGGATACAGGGGGGATACAGTCTCCCAAGGAAGAACAGGATAGGAAGATGGAGTGGGGGGAGGGTGCCCTTTATATGAGAGAGCAGCTGGAGTGCATGGAGCTCTGCCTCGGCATGGACAGGTAAAGGTGACATTACAGTGGGTGTCTGCTGCAGGCCACCTAACTGGAAAGTGGAGGTCCTCTACAGACCAATAGGAGGAGCTTTATGTTCACAAGCCCTGGTCCTCATAGGGGATTTCAACCATCCTGATATCTTCTGGAGGGACAAGACAACAAGACATAAGCAATCCAGAAGGTTCCTCAAGTGCATTGATAACTGCCTCTTCCAATTGATACAGGAGCTACTGAGGTGAAGTGCTCTGCTGGACCTCACACTCACCAGCAAGGAGGGGCTCACTGGGGATATGAAGATCAAAGGCAGCCTTGGGTGCAGTGACCATGAGATGTTTGAGTTCAGGATCTTGAGAGCAGGAAGGAGGGTGAAAAGCAAGCTCACAACACTGGACTTCAGGAGAGAAGACTTTGGCCTCTTCAAAGATCTTGGAAGGGTCCCATGGGATAAGGCCCTGGAGGGAAGAGGGGCCCAAGAAAGCTGGTTAATATTTAAGGATCACCTCCTCCAAACTCAGGAGAGCTCCATACCAACAAATACGAAGTTAGGCAAAAAATGCCAGGAGGCCTGCATGGATGACAAAGTTGCTCCTGGCCAAACTCAAAAGTAAAAAGGAAACATTCAGAGGGTGGGGGCAAGGAAGGGTAACCTGGAAGGAATACAGAAACATTATCTTCTTATATATAATCCTCTGTCTCTGATGATCTATATTCACTTAAAATAAGGTCTTTATGAAAATAAGTTCTCAAATAACCTGTAACCTCATCTAACCTTTAGAAAATCAGGCACAGTGAAGGAAGAGATTTGACGAAAGGACTGTTAAAGTTTAGGGAAAGACTGAGGCAGCCATTCAGTGATCTATTCTGAAATCTGAAACACTATGTTCTTTTATTACCACTGCTCCCATGCAGTTATCATTGTTGAATGAGGCAGAATATCTTTACACATAGGTGACATGTTATACACATCAAAATATGATACTGTTCTGTGTGTTCAGTGTATGCAATACTTGGAAAAGATATTGCTTACAGTTGCTATCACACATGAAACTTCACAATTTCAAGCTTCAGTATTTGCATATGAAGTCTGTGGGAGATTGGGTCCTTAGTATAAATAAGAGTTATAACTATAAAATAAATACAAAAGTTAGGAGAGAGGAGAATTCAGAGAGACACCAAATTTCTGCTGTAACCCATATATATGTTCATGTTTATCTTTAATGAACTGAGAAAAAAGAAGCATAAAAAGCTAATAGCGGTGCCATATATTCTTTTATATTTCAGTAAAGGATTCCTTAAAAACTGTAGTGAAACCAGATTATCCATATCTACGGTTATCTTTGAAATTTAAAAAAAAGAATAATTGGAATGTCTGGACCATTGAAAGAGGGGGAAAAGGTATAAATGAACTTCAGTAGATGAAAGCTAGGATATTCTACTGAGGAGCTGACTTGTGCTGTCTTACCCTTCCCTGGTCATCTTCTTTTGGAGGTAATACCTTGGTCTAACTGAACCTTTAAACACAGCTACTTTTAGTTTCCATCGTTTCAATTCATCTGCTCATATACCCATTTCTCATCATGTGTCCAGCTTTAAACACTGCAGAACCCCATTGGATCAAATGAAAATGCTTTTGTCCTTTAAGTTTAGTGCATGGTTAAGTTTTCAGAGGATCAAAATTGCAGTTAGAGAATGACTTGTTTAGAAATTTAAAGGCAGCATTCAGAATGCAGAAGGGAACAATATGAAATACAGCACCTCTTATTCAGTGTTTTTGAGGCTGCAAACCTGCTGCAGTGGTATTATTCTATAATTTAATCTGAAGAAAATGCCAGATTTCATTGTAAACTTATAGAGTCCTTTCATATTATTGCCCTGACTGTTGTATATAAAACTGTTGAGGCCAAAGATTAATTATTCGCAGTACAAGCTCTTAAGTTGTCAAAAACTGGGATAAGCTGACACCATATCTGTTCCATTGGACTTCTAAATGTAGAGAACCACCACTATGAGCAGAACTTAGTTCCCTTATTTTTCTTTGTATAACTATAAATAGGAAATATGATTTCATCCATTTGTAAATGAAGACCTTCATTATTCATTTGTAGTTTGTTATACACACAAGAAAAACCTGTCCTTTCATATGACACAGAATGAAGATCCCTGTCAGCTGTAATTGCTATATGTGGAAGACAAGTGCTACATTATTTTTCCCCAGTGGAGTGAATGTTTGTTGTGTTTAATATCATAAAATTTGATTTCCCTCTGAGCTAATCAATAATCTGAGGCTAAACGCTGCCATTCCTTTCTCATTCTTCACTGTTGACAGGTTCTAATCCCGAAGTATTTATTCCTTTTTGTGAGTATTGTTTTTTGCATCAGGAGCCACACATATGAATGCCAAAGGAACTGATGCTGACAGAGAGAAGAGCTGAGATTCTTATCAATACAGGCACAAGGAACTGATAGGGACCTGCAGTCCAGCTCTGGTCAGCCACCGGTAATCGTGCAATAGAGCTTTAATCAAGAAGGATCCATAGAACATTCCGCCTTCGTGTCCTGACATAGCACAGCTACAGAATGTTTAAAATCAAGCAGTAAGACACAATAGCCACGATTGAAACATGTCAGAGGAAGAGAACAAGAGAGGTCACATTTCAACAGAATAGCAAGGAAATTGGAGACGCAAGATACCAAATGTGGTGATTGAGTCAAGCCTGAGGTAGGGAGCCTAATCTATCAGCTAAGCCTCTGACAGACCTATCATCTTAAATCCTCTCTCTGGCCGTGTGTGATCTCCACAGAAAAGCCCCTTCCCACCTTCCTAAAATTCTAGAAATTATACATCAAAGGGAAATTACAGGAAGGATCTTTTCTGAATGCTGCAGGAAACTGAAAAGCACAGGATTAACATAGTCTAAATATGGTGTAAATGGACAGTAATACAGTTTTGTCTTGGATCCCATGGGCAATGCCAACGTAAGGAGAAAATGTCTTTAAAAGAAAAAAGCAAGCCCTGTATTTGATACAGATCTCCTGGGCAAAAGCAATTTTGGGGATCCAGATGAACATTACTGGAACCACACCTTTTCCAAAATTGGTTGCTGAAAATTAATTAAATGCTTACATTTTGGAGTGAAGCCTTTGGTGATGCTGAAGATTTGTGACTCCTTGGAATGTTCTTCTTCATAAAATGATTACTTCAGAGTTTTTCTGCAACTACAGTCATCAAATGAACCAATTCTTATGAAGCTGATGTGTATTAGAGGGCTTCTTGGACCCAATATTGAGCATCATCACCTAAAAGTGTTCTCAGACACATGTTCTCTATCAATGTGTGTTTTCCTCCTGCTAGTAGCTTAATTCTGGCATCTGTGTTAATAATTCTCTGAGGCAACTCTCTCAGGGCATGTCCTGCCAAAAATAGTGTTTAAGCTTCCTTCTTATCTCTGTAGTCTGTACACCTTGTCTAAAATGAGCTGCACTGAGAAGTGCTGGAAGAAATGAGGGAGAATTACCATTGCTTTTCCCTAAGGCTGAGATTAAAAACATTTTCCTTTATGTTGTTCCCTCCCTTCCTTGCAGGAAGCAAGACATTTTCCTCTGCTGTCTGTGGAACAGTTTCTGTGAACATTTATTTAAATAAAATCTGTAATTCTGCTCTGTTGACAAGAATTTTTGCTTTTCCCAAGATAATTCAGAGATTTCTGTTTTTTTCTAAGAAGTTTGGTGGAATGCAGAAACTTACTAATTTAAAAATAGGCCTGGCTCAGACCAGTGGTGGCTGGCTGCTATTCTGCAAATGTTCGTGCAACAGAAGACTTTGCACGTGAAAACGTATGTCAACTTCAGTGGGTTTCCTTTTTTGCTTTAAGTAAGTATAGACTTTAAGATCCTAGCTAAATCGCTGCCTATATTCTAAAATAATCATGTAAACAATGGGTGGCTTGTTTTTAAAAAAAAATGTTTTGTGTTTAATTTTGGGCATTGGGAATAAAAGTATAAAATGAAATTTCACACAACTTTTTATGAAGATCCAGATTCTCATATTGACTGCATGAAACACCATTCTCCACAGGCTTGGTACATGCCATAAAGTGTCCGGTTTAACAAGTCTCAGCAAATCACCTCCCTTTCCCTGTACTATTCCAGTTTAGCTCTTTGATTAAAAACCACACAACAGGGTTTAAGTGCTTAGAAATACTTTGCTAGCTCTGTGTCCACAAGATGTCAGTGTGGATTCTTAATTCACTTCTACTATTAACTCTCTGCCTTACAACGTTGCTGGAAATAATAGTTGCAAACTTGGGCAACCCATTCTGCAGACATTTCCTTTGAAGCCAAAACGCGTATTCATCATTCAAAAATCCCGTTATTGACCTGGATCTGATCTTTGCCATTTAAAGGGACATTTGGATCAGTCTGTTGTTTCTAATCTTTCCTTGGAGAATTATGAAGCTTTGGATGTGTCTGTTGAACAGGAGAGACCCGTGAAGCTGATCTGACACTAACAGGGCTGCTGGGATAGAGCAGTACAAGGCGTTGCGGAGCATTGCGTATCCAATCTGGAGCAGAAACAAGATACCAATGGCATGGGGCTGTAAAAGTTAACTAAAATTGCTCGGAGACAAGGCTTGTTAGGCTAGGATCATTGCAGTGTTAATATATCATAATGATTTTTTTTTAGCCTGAATTACTATTTCTGCATTGGCTTGCATTGCATCCTTTGGGTGCTAACATGAAGTTGGGTTTAATTTATTATCTCAGTGTAACTAATGTTTGGCAATAGGCACTGCATATTCATTTCCTTCTATTCAAAGCCTATTAAGCTTTGTGATTTTAGTTCAGGTTGTTTACTGTGTCTTGCTATATACACATCCCTGTAGTGGGGTAAAAAGCCAGCAGAATTTGGTAAGCTTTCCATGCCCAAATAGCGGTTGCTTAAATCCCACTGAATTTCATCTGAGTTGCCAGCTTTTGCTGAGGAGAATTCAATTGACCTTAATACTACAGATACATAGCACATAAGAGGCATTTAATCAAGTTTCACACACCACTGCTTTGAATGCCTGCTTGAAAACTCTGAAGACATCCTGATAAACATTTTATTAGAATGCATTTTTTATCAAAATAGTTTACTTGATGGAGTTAGACATAGGAGCCATTTAATTTTTTTTTGCTTTACATAAATGAACTAAAGTGAACTGCCTAGTAGACTACTTTATAAATAATATTCTTTAAGTGAGAGTTGAAGAGAAACAATGGCTTTGAACCAAAATTATGATAGATCTACAGAAAACATTTTCTAGTAGCATGCATAAAAAGAATGTGAGTGATGTGCCCTGTATAGCAGAACATGGTTTTATTTCAAATATGTCTCTCAGGGTAAGGCAAACAGCAGGGAATCTACATCTATCAAAGCCTAAGCTGCTTTTTCTAGGCAATTAAAAAGAATTTTAAAAGTGTATCCTTTGCCTATCATAAGAAAGATCACAATTTTTTTCTGTAAACATGGAAGTGAAATAATACAATAAAAATGGTAAAGAAGAATTCAGGTTGCAAATGTAAATATGTATTTTAATTGTGTTTCATAAACCACATTTTTCTTGTACTATTGCAGTATATCCAGATGAACCACTATGTTCTTTAGTCTGATTTTTATATCACATCTTTCTGTGTAATTGCAATTCTGGTGATCCCTAAATGTAGCTTACTGTATTAGTGTATAAGCTGGGAACTAGATGTGTGAGAGTCTGAAGAAACACTGTGTGCTTCCCGTGTTTATTATACTGTGAAAAGCTGCACTGTTGCTTAAAATAAGACAATGAGCTATTAGATCTCAGACATTCGTGAGGGAAAATTCTTTGTAAATGTTAAGATGGTATACCACCATTCACAATAATTTGACTCTTCAAAGTTTTATGATTCTCAAACTATTTCTTATGTGTCTGGCATATTTGCAGTATTTGGGTTACAGAAGCCTTCTCTCATATTCTCTTTGTCAGGGACCTCAGGAGTAGATGTGATGGGAAGTCCCCAATCTGGGAAAATACTCAGGTGTTCTTGTGGGTTCCACTGACTCAAATGAAACAAGAACAGTCTGGGATTTCAGCCCATGCAAACATCTTTTGTTTCACGCAAACATTATAGAAGAAAATATCACGTGTAGAATATAATTCTTGTCAATACCATGTGTTCTGCATGCTCGGCTGAATAATTAGTCTGTCTTTGCTATAGATTCAGTCTTTGGTACTGAACACTTTTTTTTTGCTGTTTCGAAACAAGATCCTAATTCCTGAAAAACATGATTCTGTGATGATAGCTGTTTGATGGCCCTTTATCACATAGATAAGTTCACTATCTTTCGCAGGTGTATGTGTATATACTGCTTTTGGTCCTTCTTTATTTCTGGGGTTTTTTTTTTGTTTTGGTGTATGCTAGCAAGTAGGATTCTCCCATCAGTAAAACCATTGCAACTTTCAGATGTAAAGAACAATGACAGGTCAGAGAAATAGACTTTAGCTTCTACAACAAATAGGAATATTCTTTTAAGATGTTGCTATCTACAGTAGCCAACTGGACTACCATGTGTTGATAGATGTTAGGAGGAGCTAAAGGACAGATATATACCCCATACCTTTAACCTTGTTGGAACATACTGATGTTACTTCAGTGAGGTTTTGCCTTATTCCTGATTGAAAGAATTGCTGAAGGAAGCTAATGTCTTGCTGGCTGCTTCCTTGGGTCTGAGCTTGCAGATCAGTAGGTGAGGAAGCTTTTTTGACCTGCATAAGGGCAAAATGACCTCTTTTAATAGGTATGGAATCATCAATAAAGATGCTGTTCTGACTGATGAATGTCTCAATACATGTGACCATATTTTGAGATGGTCAAATGACCATGTTTGAGTAATATGGATGCTTCCTACGTTTTCCGTCTGGTCTCTTAAGGAAAAGAAGTTAAAAGTCTTTTGTTCCCCTCTTAATTCCTCCCTAAAAATATGTACCCTTTGGACAGTTTAAACAAAATTTGGAGGATGTGAAAAACAGCTCCAAGATAATTAAATTCCTTCGACCTCCATGGAAGTTGTGAGGAGAAAGAGTCAAATCACTTCCCTTCATGGAGAAAAAGGCAAGTGGCATCTCATGGAAAGGCAACACAGAGGGCATGAGCAGGTCAGGATGTTTCTGGAGTGCATTCCTAGTAACATCCTGACACAGGTGACCAAGGAGCTGATGACGGGAGATTCTGTGATGGACCTTATTCTTACAAAAAAAGAACTGGCCGGGGTTATGAAGGCTGAGGGCAGCCTTGGCTACAGAGACCCATGAGTTCAGGAGTGGAGTTCAGGATCTGAAGACGAGGGATCAAGGCAAAAAGAAGGATCACAAGCTTTGACTGCAAGAGAGAAAACTTTGGTCTGTTCAGGGACCTACTTAGAAGAATGCCATGGGAGACAGCCCTGAAGGAAAAAGGAATCCAGGAAAGCTGGTAGTTTTCAAGGATCACCTCTGCCAAGATAAAAAAATTGTCTGACCCCACATGCAGGGGGATGGCAGGAGGGCTGCATAGATGAACAAGTAGGTCCTAAATAAACTCAGACTAAAGAAGAAACACAGAGGAGGCTGAAGCTGCTTCAGGTAACAGTGGAGGGAAGAAATACAGAAACATTGTTCAAGTGTGCGGAGTTGGGGTTAAGAAAGCCAAAGCCCATCTGGAATTGAATCTGGAGGGGAACAGGAAGTACCACAAAATGGGCTTCTGCAAGTACACTGGCAGCAAAAGGAAGACTAGGGAAAACATGGGTCCTTCGCTGAACTCGGCGGGGAACCTAGTGACAAAGTATGTGGAAAAGGCTGAGGTACTCAGTGCCACTTTTGCCTCAGTCTCTACAAGTAGGATTTGCCTTCTGGAATACTAGCCCCCTGCAAGAGTGGGAAAGCCCAAAGCAAGGAAAACTTAGCCTGGGTAAAGGAGAATTAGGTTAGGGAACATTTAAGCAAACTGGATGTTTGGGACCTGATTAGGGAGGTTTGGGACAAATATGGAGGGAGCTGGCCAATGTCATTGCCAATTATCTTTGAAAGGTCATGGTGATCAGGGAAGGTTTCTGAGGACTTGAAAGCAAATGTCACTCCTATCTTCAAGAAGAGCTAGGAGGATCTGCAGAATTATAGGCTGATCACCTTCACCTTTATTCTGGGGAAAGTGATGGAACAAATAATCCTGAAAACTGTTTAAAATCTTATAAAGGACAAGAAGGTGATTTGACATAGTTTGGATTTAGTGAAGAGGAACTCATGCTTAGCTAACTCGATTGCGTTCTGTGAGGAAGTGACTAACTAGGTGAAAAGGGTGAGAGGACTGGATATTGTTTACCTTGACTTTAGCAAGGCTTTTGACACTGTATGCCATAACATACTCGTAGACAAAGTATGAAGCACTGACTAGGTAAGTGAACAGTGAGGTGGACAGAAAACTGGTCTCAAAGGGTTGTGATAGGCCATCTAGAGGCCAGTCGATAGTAGCGTACCCCAGTGTTGATTATGCGACCAATACTGTTTTAACATTTCCATTAATGATTTGGTTGATGGGACAGACAGCACCCTGAACAAGTTTTTAGATGATATCAAACTGGGGGGATACACCAGATATCACTATGATATAACAGTTGGTTGTGTTGCCATCCATAGGAACCACAACAGGCTGAAGTATTGGTCCAACAGGAATCATATGAAGCTGAAGAAAGGGAAATGCAAAGTCCTGCATCTGGGGAAGGAATAACCCCAGGCACTGGTGCACACTGGGGGCTGACCAGCTGCAAGGCAGCCTTACAGAGAAGGCCCTGGGTGTCTCAGTGAACATCAAGTTTAACATGAGCCAGCAATGTGCCCTTGCAGCAAGGATGGCCAATAGCCTCTGGGGCTGCATTAGGAAAAGTGTTGCTAGCAGGTCAAGGGAGATTATTTTTCCCCCTACACAGGACTGGTGAGACTGCACCTGGAGCACCGTGTCCAGTTCTGGGCTTCCCAGTACAGGAGACATGGGCTTAATGGAGGAAGTTGACTGAAAGGCCGTGAAGATGATTAAGGGACTGAAGCACCTGTCATATGAGGAGAGGCTGGGAGAGCTGGGACTGTTCAGCCTGGAGAGGAAAAGGGTCAGGGGGATCTTATCAATGTAGATTGCTAGCTGCTTGGAGGGAGTAAAGAAGACAGAGTCTTTTCCGTGGTATCCAGTGGATGGACAAGAGGCAATGTACACAGATTGAACTGCAAGAATTCCATTTAAACCTAAGGAAAAAAAAAAAAAAATATTGTGTGGGTGGTCAAGCACTGAAACAGGTGGCTCACAGAGGTTGCAGAATTCACTGTGTGGATCTCATCATATAATTGATTTTTAAAGCCAGCTCCTGTCTGACTTCAGAAATGAATCCTACTTAAGAACTAAGAGTGTGATTTGCTCTCAAGTTCAATGTTATGATAACGTTTCCTCTCTGTTAGCAGAGGAATCACCCACTACTAGTGTCAGTAGCTATTTTGATTGTTTCAAGACACTCTTTTTTCTTTTTTTTAAGGTTGAGACAGCTGATCAGTTTCACTCTGAAATGAGATCTAAAAGTGCTTTCTGTTTGTTTTAGATGTGGACTGCTTTGGAAAAGACTGACTTCATGTTTGAAATTAAAAAGTCAGATCTCTACTGTTTATAACCAAGTTAACATATGTAATATTCTCTGAACATATAAAGATTGCATTATCCGTGCAATGTTGTAATTTCAGAGTTGCCTTTCTGCAGGTCCGTTTTTGAATTAGTGCAATGAGGCATAACACAACTGAGACAGAACTCGCACTGATACCGCTGCTAACTCCATCACACTCGCTGCGCCAATTCCCACGCAAAGCCCAACCTGGTGCCACCATTTTCCTGTGCTCTTACTTTACTGCTTGCATTAGAGACATATGCAAGGCACTGGGCCTCATTCACTGTCTCAACAATCTCTAGTTGTCATAAGTTCTCTGTAGACAGAACACCACAAACCAGCTAAAGAAGAGGGGGAAATTCCACTCGCTTTCAGCCAAACACTAAGGCAGAAGCCACTTTTAGTAACTTAAGTGCTCTCAAATGTCTCCCCTAGGAAGAAACTCTCCCGCAGTATTAAAAAATAGCCTTTGAGCAGAATACCTGCAAAGATTTCTCCAAATTTAGGGGTTTATTTCTCTAGAAGTTCAAACTCTTCATGCTTGGTAGTTTGGTCATTATAAAGATGGCCACATGACCTCTGAATTCAGAGTCCATGCCTTTTGCTGAAATAATAATGATGTCAACCCTTATAAGTGTACACTTGGTCTAAAAAGAAAATCAGAATTTGGCAATGTTGTCTATACAAACTCCATAGCATTATTTCAAGGTGTTATCTAGGAAAAGGATTCATCTCACTGAACTTACCCATGATTTCGTTCCACTGAAATTTTAATATGATCCCCTATAGTTATACATATTTCTTGGTGTCTTATTCAGCTAAAGAGTTGTTGCTATGGTGGAAACATGGTCTTATTTGAGAGGAAAGGGGAGGGTATTCTTGTCATTACAGTGTTGCCCAGAGACAGAAGAAATTTGGGGTTAATTACAGTGTTTTTCTTAAGCTTCCTTTATGATCATTGGCAAGTTGTTTTGGATGAAAATTACAATAATAATGTCGGAGCTGAAGTTGTACCAAATGCTTCTAACTCACTTCCCCTGCTAATTTCTGTGATCTGTGTTCTAAAGCTGGGGTAGAAATTCTTCTCTACTCTTCTCTGTCTTCCTGAGTATTTAGATTATATGATGTTTGGTTCACAGGTTGACTCTTAATGCATGTTTTTATCATGTTTACACTCAATACACAGTTTACACTGTCTGCATAGGGAATTTTAATAGCAATAACTAAACATATAAAATCATCCTAACAACTTGAAAAGGGTAAATTGGAATGACACATTCAGTAATACTGCCAAGCTATATATCTTTCATCTAGCCTAATTATCCAGATGCTGTGCCTAAACAAACAGTTATTGCATTAGTAAGGATTGATATAATTTATTGGAAGGTGCTGCAAAAGACTTCTGAAGCACTATTACCTTGCTCTGAATGTTAGAATAACAATAACAACAAAAATGGTCCTCATTCAATCCATTTAGTTTTGGCACCTACTTAACAGATGCCAATAAGCCTTTTGGAAAGGTTCCTATAAATCAATTGAAACCAAAACAAAATCCACAAGATAACCCTCAAGCAATTGGTTAATCTTTGTTATTCCCTATTGTCTGGGCCAGGAGTTTAATCAGGTTTCTCAAGAGACCACTACAGTGTGTGTCTCTGAAAATTAGAGTGTCACTGACATTGTGTTATTGGAACAATAATATACCCGTTGCTGCTGTAAATGACTGTTTAATATCCAAAAATTGCTCTGGTTTCTGAGAGATCAATGAGAAATAGTTTATCTTTTGTCACAGGGGAGTTTATGATTATGCCTTAATCTTATTATAGCTCTCAAGAAAATAAAATAAAGTCTTATTATATCAATACAGTTGCACACAGACAGTGTAGTTTAAGGTTTTGTTGGCATGTTCATTATAAATCTTTTATTCCAAGGAGGTATAACTCAGTTGTATGCATTGGCTCTGAGCTAAAGCTTGGCAGAGTGATCTTATCACTGTGGGAGATTATTTAAAAATACAGTTCCAATGAAATAACTTTTTAGTGTGTGAATGATAAGATTCAGCAGAATATACTTTTACCAGTGGCAGATATCTATATTTAGGTTTATGTTCATTAAAAACAGGAAAGTAAAAAATCTATTTCTCTTTCCAAAGTTGCTGAGAAGATGTGTTCAAGATAGCTGAACTCAGAACATCTTTGAGCACCTTGAAAAGGGGGGCTAATCCTTGTCCCATTGAAGCCTGCTAAAGATTTTCCATTGACTTCAGAAGGGTAGAGTTTTTAAGCTGAATCCTTATATACTCACTCAGAAACACAATTTGTCTTCCACCCTCAGTCTGGCTGACTGAGAATTTTCCTCATGGTTTGCATTATTGGTGTCAGTAAAGTGTCAGTTGGATGTAATTGCTTGGAGAGGATGAATTGCCTAGTAAGATACAAGCAAAACCTTGTCCAATCCCACTGAATTCACTAGCAAACATTCTGTTTACTTCAACATCCAGAAAAACTGGTATTTAAATCTTAAAAGCAAGAGATGCACAGATAGTAAAAACAAATACAGTTTTTTTCAGTGTTTTGGGATTATCTAATAGTTTTGATTGTCACTGCTGATCCAAATCAGACGGTATTTTAAAATACCAGAATAGCATCAAGCTGTTGCTTGTCCTAAGCCCAATATTTCTTAGGGAAAAAACCCAGTACTGGGCACTTCTAGATTTGGAAGAATGAAAAAAAATAGTTGAGATAGATAACTTATATCCGAGTCAAATAAATTTGACATTTTCCAAAAACTTTTGGCAGAAGCTAGAAGAAAAGTTTGTGGTTAAAAGACTATATTGAAAAATCGAGTTTAGATTTATACAATGGACATGGTAAAATGCCTTCCTAGTAAGAATGTTAATTATGAATGACTGTGTATTTGGTATCCTAGATGGATTTTAGATCAATGAAATTCAAGTTCAGCGTTTATTTTACAATAACAGTCAAGTAACAAGGAAAACCAAAAAATATAATAATGACAAATAGTTTAAACATCTACTATTTACCTCACTAAGACAACAAAGATGATTCTAAATGGAATTATGCATTATTTTGTTAATGGATGCATCTTTGGTTCACAACACTCTTGGACAGTTCATGCATGCTTTTAACTCCTGCTGACTAGTAACAAAAGGGAAACTTAGAAGATATTTCAGGAGATTTGATAGTAAAGAGCCTAAGTCTCATTAACTTTAAGGTCTTTTTGAACATCTTGACTCATTTGAGAGGAGAAAATTATAGTGCAGGTGCTCTCCTAAACCCTCCAAACTTTTGAGTAGGTACTTCTGATCTGTAACTCTTGGTTATAGATTTTTGATGAAAAAACAGATATTACCATTTTTAATTTAGAATCATCTCAAAATCTATGATAGAAATATAAGTCTAAAAGGAATGGAGTGAGACCATGTGCTCTGTTCCCTGCCACACCTGAGTAGTATCAGCTGTATCATACTGGACAGGGGGGTGTCTAACCCATCCTTAAAGATCTCTGATGCTTAAAGACCCTGAAACTCCCCAAGAATTCAATGCTTTGCTAACCTTACCGTTATCCTTATTTTCCTGACAGCAAATCTGAATATTCCTTTGTGTATTTGATACTCCCCAATAGCATGGAGGACAGACAATGCCACTCCTCTTTGTAAGTGTCATATAGAAACACACTGAAAACTGTTCTCCTATCTTCACGACCTCTCCACTCCTTTCCCATCTCCACTCTGAATTTTGAACAAATGGGAACTCTTTGTGATTCAGTTGTTGTTCCCAGTTATCATTTTCTAGCTCACTCTCTGCATGGCTGAAACTTGGCATGATATTCCAGCAGAGGCCTTGCCAAGGCTCTGGTGACCTAAAGGTTTGTGCAGGCCCTATAGATATGTGTATATAGATATATTTGCCTTTCATGCTGTTTGCGTATTTCATAACATATTATTGCTCAGTTCTTGCTTGGCTTCCAATTCAAAATAATATCATCCTTTGCTCTGAAAAACTGTCACTTGGCAGTTGTTTACCTGACTATTTTCTCTTTAGTACAATAGGCTCTTTATCTTTAATGATACAGAGATATTTTCTTTTATTCCCAGACAATTTTTATTTTTCCAGTTTAGGAGCATCATTTTCTAAGCCTGTCCTTCAGGTTCCTGATAGTCATTCTCAGTTTAGCATCTTCAGTTTTAACAAGGATAGTCTCTTATTCGTAATCCAGGTTATCAACAAAAATACTGAGGAATGCCAGGTTTAAGGATTTCTAGTGTAATGATGATCAGTAATCATTGTAAGTAAGGTTTTTTTTCAACCAGCTTTGTACTCTTTTGTAACTCTATGACACTCTCTTGTTTTGTTCATGAAAAGTCATGTGACACAGTCAAGAGCCTTAACAGAAGACAAGATATTTGCATTATATTACTTTTCCCGTCACAGGAGGAATGGGGATATTGTACTTGACAAACAAGTTTTGGGATTTTTTTAGTTTTTATGTATATTTTTAGTCCTTTTTAAAAGTCTCATTGAAGAAGTGCCTGAAAGTGGGTTTGTGTTTTGTCTGGGGAGATTTAACACTATTGCTGTCCATCCTTGCTATCTTGGTACATCACTGCAATTTGGTGAACATTGTATAGCCCCTCATAGACTTGAACACCCAGGAAATATGGAAGAAAAATTTGTTTCTCTCCCCACAGAATTTACGATCTAAGTTGACCTACTCCTGCCTAGGCTGCTGGATAAATCAGTCTGTGGATAAATCCATGATGGATAAATCATCCCTAGATGAATTTGGCTTTGGTGATCTGCGACTGTATCAACAGTAGCAAGTATTATGGTGAAATCAGAATGAATTTGTGAAGTGGTTAGTGCCATGGATCTGACATCCACACTATGTGTATTTCAAAGATTTTACTTCAGATTAACTCAAGGATAGCCCTATTGACTAAGCATGCCCTGGTGTTGGCATGATGATACTTTGGTTTAGTTTCATGTGGAATTAATCTAGTTCACATGCTCTGGGGCTACACTGTGGCACAAACCAAAGCGTAGTAAGTAAGGAGGAATTGGGAGATTTCCTTCTGTGGTGCAGTCCTTATTCACACTGAAGTACTATGTATTTTCTAGGGATACTCCCATAATTTTGGCTAATGAGTTGTTTGGTATCCCTAATGTTAAAAGACATCATCTAACTTTAAGGAGTTCATAGTCAGTTCAATAGTCACTTATGCATCTAGCCACCATTAGTCTTGGGTTTCAAATATGCCATGGAGGTCACTTTTGTAGGAACATGTAGTTTCTCCATCTTCCTTCTGCCGTGCTTCAGTAACGAAAAGCTGAAATACAGTTGCTTTCTCTATTTCTGATTTGCTTTGCCAAAACTCACTCTATTATTAATTGGTGGTTTTCTTCGCTTCTCGGAAGGGTGTTGTGGGTAATGTGCAAGGAGGAGTTTTTTGTAGTAGTTTCCTGCCAAGGCAGAGGAATACCTACATCACTTCAGTGCATGCCATGATATCAGTGGCAAGAAGGATACCAGGTGAAGGCTGTATGTACTGTTCTCCACTTGCCTGGCAAGCTTTTCAGGGTCATCAAGATGCTGCTATTGTAAAAGCAGTTGCAGCTGTATGGCAAGAGAGGAGCAGCTCCGAAGTATTCTAGAGGCCAGATTAACATGGCCATTATTTAGGTCACATATAATGAGGCCCTGCTATGCATTAAGGAGAGACTTAGAGAGCTGAGGCAATGGCTGGGACTTGGCACATCTGCTCCTGTCTGTTCCATCAGCCCTTGCAACGAGGTCATGGCATGGGGTTCCATGTCACTTGATGCAAACAGAGATGGGGTTTGTGAATATCCATGCATTTGCAGACCTGAACTCTGCTCCTCTCAGAAAAGTGGCAGGCTGCACTTAACCCGGAGGCACGATCTGTGCCATCGTCCTTGTTTCTGCCTGCTGTGCAGGTGCTTCTCCCACAAGAGCACATTCTGTAAGGAAGGACCATCTGCTCCTCTCTTGGATGGCTTCCCGCTATGGTGAAATACCACTAAGAAAGATATATCACTCTCTTTTTTTCAGCCATGTTCTTTTGAATAATGACAGGTTACAACTCACCCAGAATAACCTGTGAGCAAACAAGTACAACAGTTCCATCACCTGGCACAGCCCACAAGGACAGTATGGGAAAGGGGTGTGCTGGTCTTCACACTTCTCTTAGAACTGCATCTGCAGCTTTGGTGCAAAACGAAGCATCATCAGACCTCCCAAAGCTAGGGCAAGCCTGTCTCAGAGCCCTGTGTCTAAATGCCATATGATGGGTTTTCATCAGGCAACCTGTAGTACAAGGAAATTTGTAGCCCAGGAAAACTATGGGAAAGAAATGCTTGTACAGACCTTAATAGGAAGAATTAATAGTGGTCATTTCACCTGTGCTTGACTTTAAATAGTGTATCTTAATCAATAATAAAATGTTCTTGATCGATGTATAGTCATTGTCCAAATTTTAAAAGTGGAAAATTTTTGTTAAAGACAATGAAGATGGCTTAAGAAAGAATTATTTCAGCATTTGATTTTTGAGTATTTCACTGTTTGCCCTAGTATTTTGGAGAGGGGTATGAAAGGAAGAAGGCTTTATGCTGTTTTATAAAATACTTGCTCGAACAGTCAGCATTCCTTTAACATGAAATTAAACGGGATGACTCTTCTTTACATCCTTTCAGAATAAAGAAAATACCCAGTGATTCTTTGGCATTAACCAAAACCAGCACCACTGTTCCCACAGTGGCTGTGAATGGACCACTCTACTTTAGCAGGGGGAGTCCTTGGTGACTCATTAAAATCTGAAGAGACTTGCAGAACAATTGAGCACGACGTCTCCTCGAGTCTGTGTTGCTCCTACCTTCACACAGTTCTTAAGCAAAAAGCCTTAGTCTTTATATCACCATTGATACTTCACAGCATTTTACTTTTATCTTCAGCACTTGTTACACTATATAAATAACCTGCCTTCATCTCCTGCACCAAAACCCAGTAACCGCTGGTAGTGACGTATATCTTCCCACCTGTTTCTCAGGTCAGTGATTGTGGTATGAGGTGGTCTAGGAAAATAAGTTGATTTTGTCTGATTCTTTTGATGTCATGAAAGGAAAGTTTGTCCATGATTTAAGATGCCTGGTAGGATTCACTTCAGTGCTACTAATTTCTGTATTATTCCTCCTGTAAGCTGTGAACAGCAGTACCCAATATTATTCTTGGCTTTGGTATTTTCAACACTTAGGCGAAGGTGAAAAGTCACTAGTGTTTGTGAAGGATTTTTGATAGGGAATTTTCTTTTTTCTCTCTTTTTTTTTTTTTAAATGAAGAAAGAAATGTTAACAGTAGGAGTTGTGCAGCAGGTATCTAAGGGTTAATCCACAGGTTTGCATTTGAGACGTTTAAAGGATCCCTTTAAGTTTCCAGGCCTGTACAAGGGGGAAATCCTGCACAGTTGGAACAGGACTTCTACTTGACAAAAGTCAAAGCAGAGGGGTGGGGAGGATAGTGGCATCCCTCTCCGTTTTCCCCGAGGGGGAAAGGTTAACTCACCCGAGAGGAAACATCCCAAAGTTTTGAAACACTAACACAGTTATGCAGCCTTAGGAGGTATGTCAAACTTCAGTGCAATATGAATAAGGATGTGGATTTGATAGGACTTACCAAAAAAACCCCAACCTTTAAACAGAAAAAAGGTTTTTGAACCTAATTCTAGCAAAACTCTTGCTATAGCAGTTTTAAAAGATATACTAGTGTCTGTATGTTGTGAACATAGCTTGCTAACTTTCAATGCTGTATTATTATTTGGGGGTCAAGGGGGAGAAAAGGAACCAGCCAAACATTTACTTCTTAACAGATTTTAAGGCAAGAAAGAATCATGACAGTCTACTCCGATCTGCTGCACAAACCCTTTTTTGGAGCTCTTAATTACACGTACTGAGACGAAAATAAATAACAATAATAATGCTTAGAGCTTATGAATGAAGGCAATAAGCACATGAAACTTCAGCTGTGTAGCTCCACATACCATACAACGTGTGGTGAGCTGGCCCCGGCCTCCGTTGCTGCTGGCGGGGAGGAGGGGGAGAGAACCGGGAGGGGGG
>JAVJGG010000030.1:27958593-27979823 GCA_035590195.1 Aviceda cuculoides | reverse complement strand
TGAGCAACAACTGAAAACATCAGGGTGTTATCAACATTCTTCTCATACTGAACTCAAAACACAGCACCGTACCAGCTGCTAGGAAGACAATTAACTCTACCCCAGCTGAAACTAGGACAACAGTGTCTCTCTTCCTCTGCAACTTCATTGGATAATGAAAATATAACTGAATATTTTATATTCTGTTAGCCACACCATGATTAAAAAAATACACCAGAACAGCATGGGTAAACTGAATTAAACTAATGATGTAAATATATTTGCATGATTTTTAGGGGATTTCCCAAGTAAACCATTCCTGATTTAGTTACAAGTAAATTTGATTTTATGTTTGATTTTATCAGAACCTGGTGAACCAATCCATTTTTATTCCACTTTTTGTGATTCAACTCTTATTTTATTTTTGCACATGTGGCACTGAAAATAAAGTATAAAAGCCAGTATATAATGTCAGAAATTAGTTGCAGAGATACTTCTGGTGTAAGTATGTGTAACTTGTAATATGTAAAGTAAATGTTTTCTCATGTTGTACTTCCCTGTGGCAATAGCATATTAGCTAAAAATAAATGCTTACATTTACATATGAAAATACAGACAGCATTTTCTAAACTTGCTAAGATATTACAGCAGTATCACAGGAGTCAGGGAACCCAGTCTGTGCAAGACATTGGCAGGAATGCTGTGCAAAAATATGATATGCAATGACATAATATTAATGAAGAGACTGCTTTAAGGGTTCTAGCATTTTATAGTCTTCAAAAGCATTTGTCTCTACAACTGTGGTTATGTTCTTTTTTTAGTGTGCTATTGGATACATACTCATTTTTTTGTATCGTTTTTTGTATATAATTTTCTGTACTGCAAAAAAACGATCTAGCACTCTCTACTTTCTCCATTATATTTTACCAGTGAGTTCTTTCTTCATGGTTCTTCAGAAGATTTGGCACCCTTAAACTGAATCAACAAATTCCAACTTCTCGAGCTGAGCATATGATGTTTAGTAATAGCTAATAGAAATTCTCAATGTGGACTAACAATAAATGGCACACCTTTTCAGTGGTTTCACAGAGATATATGGGCAGGAGATGTAGGCATTTCTGATCTTTTTTTTGCACTCTGAAGAGTAAGTAGTGAGCTCTAGATTTTTTTAAGGATAGACTTTATTGTTGTTCTGCCATTTCTTGCCAAAGGCTTTTCTGCCTCAGTCCTGCCTCTGTCCTACCACTGGCCTCTTAACCCAGTTTACTTTTCAAAGTCCAGTTAGTGGGCTTGCCGTATCATTCCGAGTTTCCTTCTTAACTAATTGTCATTTGGGGGCTTGTTCATTCTCCTCCTTCTCGTTTAAAACCTCGGTTCCTTGTTACTGCCTTCCCCCCTCCTCATCCATCTTGCCCTGCCAGTCTCTGACAGGCAGTCTCTGGCCAGCAGTGACCTCCCTCCTCCCCTTCTACCTAGCATCTTTCCCTTCATGAATTCCTATCTTTTTAGCCCCTTATTTTCTTCCTCCAACCGCCAGCCTGTCTGTACAACACCCTTAGTCCTCTCCCAGTATCTGAAATATGTGGTTTCCTTCTGTGGACCTGTCTGGGTACCGATGGAGGTATCTAATTCATCTGCAGCCAGAAGTAGCCAGGTGCTGTTGTTGCAGAGAAGGACCCAGACTTCCCTTAGCAGTATGATCATCTGTTATATTTTATTTTCCCCAGTACAATCTTTGCACCCCTTTCTATCTCCACCCTAATCTTTTATTTTCTTTTCTTCTGATGTAATCATGTCTCTTAATGCTTAAAAATAAAAAATATAAATTTTGATAGCATATTCTATAGCTGTTATTTACAGTGGGAAATGCCTGGCTCCTTGCTGAAGCTATGAAAACTCCTTCTAGGGTGAGTTACCCAGGAGTAGGGCAAGAGTGGTAGACCCTTATATCATTTTTTTCTTGACCAGTGCTTCATGTAATAGATGAAGACAAGTACCACTCCTGGTTAGGTTAGAGGAACTGCAGCTTCTAAGAAATGGTATAAAGGGCTAAAGTCCCTTTTCTAATCCCGGTAAACAGCTTGCTGAATGCTTTTCTCAGTGATAAGTGACATTGAAAATGCCCTTTCACCCTGAGAAAAGGACTCTATTTTAGGGTGGAAAAGGATCCCACGTGCCACGACAGAGTCTTAGTACAGGATGAGAAAACACAGCAGACAATCTTTGGAACAGGAATTGGAACTGGAGAGGGTTTGTTCAGAATGTATTAAAATCCCAGAATTAAAAAGGGCTGGCAGTTGAATTTTTGCCACTGAGTAGTGCTGAGTTTCCAAAGGTTTTGAGTTAAATTTATAGTTTTATATTTTATTTACGCAATTGTATGTTTTACTAAAGTGAACAGCTGGGTGCTATTGCTTTTAGTTTCTGACAGCTGCCAAATGAGGTCAGTTACAGAGTTTGAGCTGATTCATGTGGGGTGAGTACTAGAACTAAGTCCTCTGCACAGAGCACTTAGATTAAAGGGCCATATGCAACTTTAAGAGGATTTGATCCTCTTTGCAGCAGGAGCTGCTATCTTAATTGTCCACAGTTCAGGCTGGCAGTGTGATTAATGTGCAAAGAAAAGTGTGCAAATGGGGTGCTGGTGGTAGTGTATGTATTTGTGTGGTTGGTTGGGTTTTTTGTTTGTGTTGTTTTATTTTTTACCTACACGCGTGGAATTGCTTGACTTAGGATTTTGGAAGTTGTTGAAATCAAACTTGTGACAGAAAAGTCTCCAGTAAGTTCTTTACCGACATTCACACAAATGCATGAGTTATCCTGCCAATACGAAGATTCTACTCTTTCTTTTTGAGGAGGAGGGGGAACTTCAAGAGATGAAAAAGTCTTTTGGTTTATGGCCTTTTTCCATAGATGTATATTTTGTGAAAAGATATATCACCTTCAAACATTCTTTTGTTTTGCTGGATAACACCAGCTAAGATGAGATAATTCCAATAATAAATCCTGGAAGCTGAGCCCTTGGGATCAATATCAACAATGACTCAAAATTATTTTCGTCTCTTTGGAGAACTATGGCCAGTATTCCTCTCTTATACTGATATGTTTTGGAAGAAAGACCCAAATGACTTCCTGTTATTTCTTCTTACTCTAGTAGGAGAAACAGAAGAAAGTGGTCTAGGAATGGTTATTAGTTAATCCACAGCATTAACTGGGAAAAGAATTGTCCTACAGCTCTTTTCGTCCTTGCACTTACAGTCCTCTTCCCTGTACAATCCTCTTCCCTGTGGTAGTCCTCAGGCTGTAGTGAGTACTGAAGAGTCCAATGTGTCACAGCAAACGCTACTTTCTGTAGTCCTGAGACCTAACAGTGTTTTGCAGTATGCTAAACTAACCAGTTTCAGTTTCAGAGTTCATTGCTGAGGGATTTTTCCTTGTGAGATTCCAGGAGAAAGGTAGATCTTGGAAGTTGCCTGTCTCCTCTGCTGGAAGGTATGAATGAGTATAATTAAGGTGTTGATGGGACACTGAACAAACTGCATGAGAGACTCTGGACGAAAGACATGCAGTAGGAAATCCATATGCCTATATATTGTCTGTCTCCTTTCCTTCCACTTCTGTTGGAAGCCACTCTTCATTGAACGCACGTTGGGATCACTCTGAACCAAGGATTGTGACCCTCAAAGTCTTGATACCATTCATCTGCTGTTTGATGTTGGACAAATAATCTCTATATGCCTCGGTCTGTAAAACAAAAATGACAATTCTGTCTGTCTTTATAAAATGTTTTAAGCCAAGAGAGAAAAACTGAGAGTATGAGAGGTGTTGGCATTGCTGTTATGTTCCCAGTAAGATCATCACACTCCTTTAGTTACGTGGAAGAACTTTCTTGCTCTCTAAGGCGTCTTGCTCTCAGGTGTCTAATCCGCCCTAGTCAGACCTGTTAATCTTTTCAATGTTACAGTTCCTTCTCATCTAATATGTCTCCAGATGTCCAAGAGAACCCAGGAAGTTGGTGGCACAGTGATAATGTTGGTGGTGAGAGCTGGACAAATGCTGCTTCTGTAGTGCGGTATGATTTCTTTGAAAATAACCACATCTGAAGGTCTAAAAAAGTGCAGGATCAGAGCCAGCTGAACCAGGCTCTCAGCAGGTATACATGTTTCTAATTCTACTTAAAGCAAGCTGTCCCAAAGTCTCCTTAACTGGTTTATTGAATGAGCAAGATATATAGCTGCATGCAGGGAGTGCAGTGCTCCCTTTTTCAAGTATTATCAAACTTATATTTCTTATTGTATCCTTTGATGCAATACTGGTGCTCTTGAGTTGTACATGGTACGGCCCTGAGAAAGTCTGCATGACCAGCTGTCTCTACATAGGCAACCTTTAGATTTACCCGTTTTTCGCTTCATTTCTTATTCTAACACTGATTCATATTAATGAATCATAAATTCACTTTGTGGCATAAGCCAGTAGCAATTACAGAAGAGTCATTATAAGAAAAGTAGCTCTCTGAATATGTTTATTTGTCTCTGCTGGTGGCAAATACGATTGAAATTTCCATTTTTAGCATCTGCTCATTCTAGTATCCATTGCAGTAAAAATACATCCATTTGACATTCAGCAACTGCATTGCACAAAATCAGGACATTTTTTCTTGATTGGTATAGGCTATTAATCATTAGCAAGGAAGTCTGAGAAAAGCATTAGGCAATAGTTGCAAGAGAGTTTGGTTTGCCTTTGAGTACTCTTTGGCTAAACATGACAGTGATATTTTCAGGCTTGCTGGGCAAAGCTTGTCTCTTCTTGTCACTGTCTTTACTTAATGTTTACTTTCTCATGCTATTTTTGTTTCTTTGCTCTCATTTAATGCCATCCTGGTGCCTCACCTAATGACACATGCTAACAATGTGGCAAAAGAACTTTCTTATCTAATTTTCATCAAGCTGCGTTAGGATTCTGGTTACAAATATCTTAACGGTTGTGGAGAATGAGGTCTCTGAGCAATCCTCACAAGGGCTGAGTAATCAAACATAATTATTAATTAGTGTCGGGCTGCTATTGTAGCATAAATGTTTCTGCGTATAATTTCAAAGTACATTGCACATAATCAGATGTTCAGGATTATTTCCATTTCAATGAGTTTTCTTCTTCTTTAACATACAGATAAGAAAGACAGGAAGCTCTTTAAATAAGAACATGAAATATCAGGAGGCTGCTGTTCCAAAACACATTTCATTGAAATAGTGTTATTTTCTGTGAATTGGATGCAGGGGGAAGTCTATAGAGATAATTAGATGTGTTGTTATTGTCATGAATGAACCAATATCTGCAATGGTCTCTGCTGTTCTCAGTGTATTTTTCAAATTTCAAAGGAGGTTATACGTGCAAGGACAGATAATATCCAGAATTCATTCATGATGCAAGTCTTTTGGTTATGGAGACTTCACACTAGGAACAAATTTGACCAAAACTGTAACTGAACTGGAGGATAGGGGTCAATCTTAGATTAGACATGATGATTTTTCAGAAAGGTTGGCTTTCCACAAGCAAGTGAATTTACTTAACCAGGGAAGTATTAACATCTTTCCTCCTCATTTTCAACAAGTTTTAGTGTATGTTATGTATGATGGTTCTAAGGAAAATGTTAATTTTTGCAACTCTTAAAAACAAACAAATGAAAGAGTAAGAAGAGACATACATGGAGCAGTTAATAAACTGATACTGTATTAGCTTCCATGGTGTTTTTTAGGGTTTCTCCCTGTTATGAACTCTACAGGAATAATTTCCAAGTTATAGAGAAGCCAGGTTGGATCTGAGAAAGGGATCTGAAGATTTGAAAGCTTCTAAAATCACAGAACTGCAATCTCTTTATATCAGCTGTTGGCCAATTAGCCAGTGCAAAAAAGTGAAATGCATTTTCGTGAGATCTATTTGCTGTTGTTAAGTAGCTTCTTTTTAAACTCATCTGTTCATGAATACTTGGACAGCTTTATGTTTTGGTTTCTGGTGGAGCCCAAAAACTTGTGTAGAGACAGAAACAGCTGATTGATTTAAATACAACATAAACTGGAAAAGAAAATTCCTTGGCTGTGTGGAATTTTTGTACTTGGTTGGATTTTTTTTATTTTTTTTTTAAATTTTTGGAGGGGGAAGTTGTTCTGATTACTAAAAATGTTCCGGGGGGGGAGGGGGGATCAAAACCTTCTTTTTAATCCATTTTTTTGCCAGGAATGTCCCATATTTTATAAAAAGCATCTTCTGATATAGCTACTAAGTGTGTACTTAAACATTTGCAGAATACTAGATGACTCTCTTCTCAGTATTAAGCACACGCTGACAAAGTTATGCCAGCTAGCATGGGAGCAAGTACAGAATATGCTGGTAAGAGTGATTTGGAAACTAGGGATGGGTGAGCGTGTATGTAGGGTTAAGGGGTGGCCAGAGAACTGTGAGGGAGTTCTGGAGCAAGGGACTGAGGTATATGGGGCTTGGCCCACTGCAGTAAGCAAGTGAGACTGGATTTGGCTTGAAAATAAACAACTTTTTTAAAAAAATGTATTTATCATAAGCTATTACAATCACAAGTTCAGTTAAGGTATTTGCAGTAGAAAAATGCTTTGCTCATACTTCACTGAATCTGTTATTGCACCTATAGTTCGTCATTATGTTTACATCAATGAGAATTATATCAAGACTGATGGACATTATCAGACTGTGACATAGGAAGAACAGGAATATGTTTGTATGTGTGAGTATGTAAATACTATGCAAAATAATCCCTGTCTTAGGACTCTGAGGGTTTAAAAAAGGAAGGATGTTCTAGGGTAGTTATTTTGAATATTCAGGAATCTATAACCAGTGCTACTAAAACCACTACCTCAAAGCCCATCATAGTCTATAAGAACTTCTACATAGACTTAGGAAGTTTCATATCACAGTTTGCTATTTCTTATGGGGAAAAATAGTATGAGGTTTGGGTGGTTTTCCTAAGTGACTTTGGTTTCTTGTATGGACTGGTTTAGCAACACCTGCAAAATTAAGGCTAATTTTGTATTATGCTGTTGCTGTTGACGGCTGGAAAAGCTCCTGAGCTGGAAAAGAGAAGGTAGAGCATTCTTGATGAAGCATTTCTTCCCTTCTGCAGTGTTTTCCTACTTTTGGTTCTTTATAACACTCTAGAAGAAGTTGAGTGCACACCTGTAGTTCCCCGAGCCTTGGCCTCCATGCTCCTCTGTCCTGGGAGTGAATAATCCAATGTCAAAAGTCAAAGGACAACAGTCTATTAAGAATTCAAAGAATGGCTGTTGTAATTCTGAAAATCAAGAGCTGCTGCTATTAAGAGATGTTGCATGGTACTACAGAAATGTGCGTAGTGTGACTTTTTTCCTGTTCTCCATATGGGAAAATACTGGTTATGTCAAATATTAGTGTGCTTAATATTGATTTAAATAACAATGTATCATCCCTTGCTCAATCTTTTGTTCTTTTATAAGAAGATTGTTGTACACGAATTAATTAATACTGATTAAGAAAACAAATATGTTTTGTGATGAAGGAAAAATATAGCAAAAAATTTCTAATGTCTTGGCAGTCATGATTCATCTGTTAGAAAATGTGGGATTTACGTCATATTTAATTTGAGGAACTGGGTCTGAGATGCATGTCTAGTTATACTCATTTACTTTGTTCATCTAGTTCTACTTAGTTTCATTATCTAATTTTATTCCAGATGATCCAGCTCTGATGTTAAAAATGACATAAGATACTTTGCTGTCATATCCAATCATCAAGCGTGTTCTTTTGAGAGATTTATTCCTGCTCTACACATTCTAGCAATCTGAACTAAAAATCTGGATGGTGGTTCAGCGTAGTCTTTTATCAGTACTGCGAAACCAGCCATTTTTCTGTCACCTCTAGATGGCACTTTAGTCTACTTCTTTAATCTCACAGCATCTTAAACGTAGTTTTGTTTTAGGCAACTTCTAGCAAAGATCAGATAGAAAAATGATAATCTAATGCACTAAAATTTGTCTCATCCATTGGCAAACTTGCAGCAAGTATAGTGAATATAGAGCAGCAAAAAATAGAGCAGCCATGTCTCAAAAGACTATGCCAGATAAATATAAGTATGAAGAGCTTATGATATATAGAGAAAGATATTTTTAAAAGCTTAAAACCAAGTCGAAATTGTGTTTTCTATTCTGAAAAGTAACTATTATAAAACTAGGCAGATGTATGGATTTTAATGGAATTAAATCGCGCTAGTAAATCAATTTTGGAATTATTTTCATATTTTGGGATGTAAAGATCTCTCAAAATCGTGTTATCCTAGGCTATTTGTATAACAGTTATTTGTACAATTACAGTACTCTAAGCCAGCTGTTATGCTGCCCAACCACCCAGTGTGAGGGTTTTCCCATGTTAAAACCCTCTATGCTCTAAGCTGCAAATTGAGAGGAGCATTTTTCAACCACCAAAATCTTTTCTATTTTTGGCCCTTTTAAGCTCTTTAACCTGCTACTGCCTTAATTCCAACCAATAAAAATAAGCTTGATTGACATGACCAACTTTAATTTGGCAGGGGGAGGGGGTGGGGTGCAGAGAGAGGGAGCAATTTCTAGATTATCTGCAAGCTCACTGTAGTAAATTGGCAGTTACTGTGGCAAATGGTGTTAGCAAAAAAGAAATATTGCAGTGTGATCTCACTCAAGGCATTTGTTCATCTTTCTTCAGGAAGAAAAAGGGGTTAAGGGCAATAAAAGTAACCTTTTCTTAGTCAGGTTGGCCAGCTGATGTATCCCTGGATATGCATTTATTTATTGTGTGGAAATTATCAGCATAGGGACCAGTTTCAAATGTTGGAAAAATAGCAGAAAGCTGAGCCTAATAACCATGATTTAAATAATACTTCCCTGCACTTGGATAGCACTTATTTTAATTTGTTCAGTTCAGAGCATTAAACCTTTAACTGATCAAGGCTCTGCTGGCCTCTACTTTAATGTAAGCTAGTGATTTTGATTTCCGTAGAGCTGAAGATTTCTACTAGACCTTGTTTAAAAACGTAATATTATTTTGAAATTAAAACCAAATCTGAAAAGCTCTGATGTGTTTTCAAAAACTTGCTGTGTGTTCTGCTTTAAACTTCAATGTTATTTTGGGGGGGGGGGGGGGAAGCAAAATTGAAAAAGGAAGAAATAACTGAATTGCCATTATCTTTTTGTTTTCCCCAGTCATCTTTAGTTTTAATCTTTATTGGCATACTCAAAGACAACAATATGATACAAGTTTGGATGCTTGAGTGGAAAGGCAAAATTCAACTGAAAATGAATTCTAAAGAAATTGAAAGTATAATTGCGTATAGATACAGATATGCTGTATCAAGGATTCAAGCATGAGTAAAATCAATTTTAAAAGTGTTTAAAGTACTCTTCATGCTGGAGAATTAAGTAGTTCTCTATCTGGATTATTTAAAAAAAATAAAACAGGAAGACGAGCTAAAGGGGTGCAAAAGTTGTAAAAAGGAGATACAGCACACATGCGTTTTTTGTTTTGCCTCTCTTCTCATATAGTAACAATAATACTAGTGATTGCTGTGACTGTTGTCTGCATTGAAATTGGGCTTTGGAGTCCAGTCTTGGAGCAGGATCCAGTAGTTCCTGTACACATGAAGCATTTTTTATTCTTAAAGAGCTTACTTCGCCTCATTATCTCCACTGGAAGTCAGTGGAAGCACACCAGTTAAAAACCTTGCTCCGTATGACGGCAGAGACGCTGTATGTGTTCAATGTGTTGTCGTAGAGACTTAGAATCATAGAACAGCCGAGGTTGGAAAGGACCTGGAAAGATCATCTGGTCCAGCCTTTACTGGGAAAGGGAGCCTAGATGAGAGGCTTATTTTATTATCGTCTCTTTCCCAGCCTAATGCTTGAAGTTCTGCAGCACTTGTTGGTCCAGCCATGGTTCCTGCTAGCTATTATTCAAAGATTTGATAATTGCAGGATGGAAACATATGAACAGGATGGAAAATAGCAGGATGATACAGGGAATTGAAATATGTTTTTGATAATTAATTTAGAAGAAAGGATCAAGAGAGCTTAATGGGAGATGCACATTTTAAACATCTGCTACTTCAAATATTCTTTTCAGCTATATATGCAAAAAAAAATGTAGTGGCAAAGATTTTCTCCAGAGAATCAAATCATTCATGCTAAAAAGGAGTGCAAGGCATATTTTTTTTTTTTTTAATTGAAATACCTTGTCTGGCAACTTGATGTCACCTAACAAAAGGACAAAAAATAAATATCTAGCAATTATCAATAATGTTTGGAATTTTAATAGGGAATGTTTACCTTTCAGAATATTAATAAAACCACAAAGATCAAGAGAACATGATGGTAGCATACAAATGCCAGAGTAAGTACTAATCAGAGAAAGGGAGAAGAAAGTAAAAATGAAAAAATTCCATATTGATTTTTTACAATCCATATTGTACATCCAATTGGATGTACACCATTGAAACTACTCTCAAATGTAGGATTTTCCAAAAGGTATCTGACTAAAGAATTAGAATAACACAGATGCGGGAGAAAAAAAGAAGATTTAGTTTTGTCATGTAAAAAAAAAAAGATTTTTTATTTTTATTTTAAACATTAAAAAAATAAAAAGTCATCTGAATAATTTTCATTTGTGTTCACAATGGCGTTGGTTTAAAATTTAACATTATTCAATTGATTTATTTTGAATGGGTAACCATTCTTTAAAACGTTCCACAAAACGTTTCATCTTATGAAGAGAGGCAAAAATCAAGCAAAAATTCTTTTCGTATCATTCTAATGAATTTTCCAGAGGATGTTATGACAAAGACCAAACTGTCGATCTCTAATTGTTGGCTGTCGCATATTGACACTGCTTCCGCTCGCCAGCTCAGCTGGTGCCTTGAAGGAATACATTTAATCTTCTCACTAGTTTGTTCTTCGAGGAGTTGGACAGTGACATACATGCTACTTCAAGACATGAACAGAGCAACAGGCTTTGGTCACTTAATTTGTGACTTCGTTATCATCAGCTACAAGATGTACCAATTAAGCATGCCTGCCACCATAAACTAAGCCACTGTTAAGCAAGATTTTATCAGAACTTAAACTTCCCTGTAGGACCTTCTTAGTTCTAGTGCTTTCCTGATGTTTCTTGATGTTATGCTGCTCCTTGGTGAAGGTAGGGTACAACCTTTCATTATTTTCTTCTCTTCACTCCACCACCTCACCAGTCACTTGTTATAGGCTCTCAGATGCTATGCAAATAACTGATTGCTTTTATCTAATCAAGGCTTCATCAGATCTGCCATAGGCAGTTGAACATCAGCTTGCTGTTCTCTCCTACTTGTCATGGTTTTCAGAACATACTCAGTTTTTGCCATCATTCAGGTTTTTTCAAGTGTACATGATCCTTTATGCGCATATACGAGTTTGATATTAATATTTGCTTTCTGCCTCTAATCCTTGTATCCTCACTCTGGGCTTCCTAGGTGGGTTGCATCACTTAGGGTACGACTGCTTTCTGCTTCTTGGCTTAAGGAACAGAAAGATGCAAATGCAGAGAGACACCAGTGGGCCTATTTCATAATCCAGGTGGATCACTGAGATTTTGTAGAGATACAGGACTTCAAAAGCTGTTTTTCTTCATATTGTTTTAGAAGATGTGTCATGAAGCTACCCAGCTGATCATGAGGTGTATTATGGATGTAGGTGTAAAAAGTCGTGTCATTTGTTTTATAAACAAATTAACTTTGGCTTGAATTCTATACAGTGAGTTGTCCGGCATCAAAGGATCCATGGCTACTATTGTTTTGTATTAGAAAGGATATTCAACTACGCTTGCTGATGGGAAATACAGTCTTAAAGGCAAAATTTATCAGTAGGAAAAGATCGTTAATATAATTAAACTTGCCTAAGATTCGAACATGTTACTGACAGATAAGTGTACTGCTAGACATTAACTGTACATTATTTTATCCTCACCAAAGGTCTTTAGTGATAGTAATTAAGAAGTCAAAATAGGTTTTCAGCTCACCAACTGAACAAAAGCTTTAATCAATGTGTTTTGAGACAATTACGGTGTGTTATTAATATGAGTCAGAATACATAGGAATTCATAGGAATAGCACTTTATTCTCAAAGCCTTCCCCACTAGATGTGGCAGATTATTTAGAGTGCTGCAAGATATCAAGTGCTGTGTCTGAAAAATTAGTGACCGATTTAAAATTAAAAATGTAACAACAGAGTTAGGTCAATGATGTAAATTGCATAAAATGTAGTCAATACTATTATAAGATTCACTAGAACTTACTTTTTTAATCTAGTCTCTTAGATTCTTTATATCGTTTTTGCTGTAGCTTGGGATTATGCAGTGTTTATACCTATGCAGATAACACATATTGGTAAGACCTGTCATTAGGCAGTAATATAGCAAATGGAGCTGATTGATAGGCCTGCCTGTTATTAAAGTTGTCTGACATTCCTGCTCTAATTGCTAAAGACTTTTTTTTTTTTTTACCAAATTTAACTATTCTGGAATCTGGAATTACCCATTGTCCCAGGAAGACTTCATCTGCAAGTCCTCAAATGCAGTGAGCACAAGATATTATTGTTGATTAGTTCGCTGGCATGTTCACTGTAAAGAAACGGAAGAAACTGCATGCATGAGGAGTTGGGAGGAAAAAGTGGGGAGAAAATGTCATTATTTGCATGGCAGCCAGATGCTTCTGCCCCTTTTCTCCAGGTTTGTGTTCTTGCTTTTTAATATTGAAGATAGGATTTGAAGCACTCAATAAACATCTAATTGTGGGGTTGTCTTACTTCAGAACTAGTTCTATTTATCTTAATAGAACTCTGTGTAAGGTAATGGGCTATTCTTTATAAATAAAACTGATGCCAGCAATGGAGAACTTTTTATGCTACTCTATGGCAGTAAGAGCAGGAATAAGGGGATACAATTAAAAAAGTAGTATATCTTGAATCTGCAGAAAAATTCTATCAAGATTTTTTTTTCTATGTGAAAAAATAGAAGAGTTGTGGATATTCATTAAAATTTTGGCTGGAAAATTCATTAGAGAATGTTAAATATGAGTGCAATGAATGCACAATCTAACAATCTTTTTCTACCTCTAATTTCTCTGGGTCCTTCATGCTAAGTAAAGGAATTTTAAATTAACCTATTTTTACCTCCAATTACCCTTTTTCATTTTGCTTGTGCTAACGTATCTTCAGCTATTACAGCTTCTAAATGGAGAATATTACTGATGGATGGCTACAAACTCTGTAGGTGACAGGGCTAGCACCCTTTGGTTAACATGTTACTGTTCAGTGCCACAGCACTGAAGAACAGATATTTTTAGGGTTTCAGAGAAGCTGAAGTGGCAGGACTGTTTTGTCCAGTTAACCTTTGTTATTTCCAGCACTTCCTTGGTTAACTGAAAATGTCTCTAGCTGAGCTATAATGCTAGGTTTCAGTAAATGGAATCATGACCACTGTGATACAAATAAAAACACCTTACTTCAAAGACATAACATTGGATTATTTCTAGCTGAAAAGAATTATCTGTGAAGCAGCTGTGATGCTTGATGCCAATGTAGAACTCCAGGAGTTTAAAAGGGTCCATCTCATATGGCCATGAATTATTCAGCCTTTGGGATTAGTCAGGCATGCAACACAGTATGTTATAAAGTGACTTTTTGAAGCTAAAATGGATATTAGTGATGAATTTGCCTCTAGGATATGTGTTTTCATCAAGATTTACTGAGAAAGCCAGCTGAATGATCAGACTTGGACTACCACAGCCAAACATCTTCTACATGCATAAATTGCATGTCAGTGTTCCCAGCCAAATAACAAGGCGAAACCCAAGTTACAGGGCTTTCAAAGATTTTTGCTCTTTTTGCTTCTCTGCTGTCTTTTATTAGATGAGATTTTTCTTCTCTCTCCTGTTGTAATTATACAAGTGAATTATTTCGCTGGGTTTACACAAGGTTTCCTACCTAGCTGTTTCTCTGATTCCCTCCTTGAACTCTGTAGAAATTCTCTATGGCCTTTCCCCATTTGTAAACTTGCCTCCACTTAGCCTTCTTTCATGAGCCAAAATATTTATAAATATAGATACATATTCATCAGGGTGTGTGTATTTGAATGAAGGAGAGAAGTGAGAAGGTAACTGTGAAAGCATGTGGATATGTTATGCATGTAAGAAATCCTTAAAAGACAGTGAGACTAACCTTTCTGGACCTAAAAAGGAATCCTTACCAATCCCAACACTGGTCATGGCCCAAATTAAGCTAATCAATTACGCTAATAAAAATAAAAATGACAATGTTATTTTAATTGCAAGAAAGGATTAGTTTGTGTCTTGGATGGTTCACATTTAATCGTACCTGTTCCACAGTGGGTTTATATATCCTCTAAGTTAACTTGTTATGTTTGCTTCGCTTTATGTGCAAATTGAGACCAAGATCAGGACTTGATTTGGAAAAGCAGTACGGCTTTTAAGCACTTCTGATAACATTCTACAAAGTGTATACTTTAAGATTCGTCAAGGTACTTTTTAAAAATACTCTTTCTTTATGAGGTTTGGTGTTATGGGTAGAAAATATATGCAGTGCAAAAGCCACCTCCCTAGTTCATAAAAGTGATTTTCAGATGAAGTACGGAAAATATTTCTCTTTACTGTTAGTGATAGTAGTGAAAGTACAAAACGGGTGATAGCATAGTAAGATTCTCCTTCTGTATCAAACATTTCTGGTACAGAAATGTCCGTGCAGTTCGTTGCTTGACTGATAGCTGTGCCTCCCCCTGCTCCCCCCCCCCAAAAAAAAACCCCAACCAAACCTTTTTTTCACTCTGGCATTAAGGATGACATAATACATATTCTTGAATGTATTCAGCACGCATAAAAGCTGTGATGAGGCTATTCTCAGTAACAGAACCCATTAAGTTTGTTGAAAATTACAGTTTGTGATGATTTCCTCACAAAAATTGGTTAGTAGGCTTGTAAATCAAGGCACAATTATTTCTTTTAGTTGCAGCATTTGTGTTTACAGGCTGGTGCGAGAGAATGAGAGTAAGATATTTTACCTCCTGGTAACTTCTGCAAGACATGCAAAAGATCAAAAAATGCTCTGACCTGGAATACTCCTGGGAATATATTGCTTTTATCTAAAGATTTATTTTATTTCTGAAACTGTAGAAATTTTCTTGCAGTTGGTACAGGAACTAGCAGTAATTTTTCTTTTTATTTAAATTATTCACTATTTTTCTCTATCCTAAAATACTGAAATGGTAAAATACTCTGGTTCTCTATCCCATAAAAATACGAATGTAGACCCAAAGCTGTAGAAGTCCACAGAGATATTGATGACTCCAGCATAACAGTGCAATGTAGAGAAATACAGGTTTGGTATGACAGCAGAAGCCTTGAAATGTGGTGACACAAGATGGAGAACCGAGGAGTACAGGTGGGATGATAAGAAATTAGACACAGGCTGACACTGGGGACCTCACAGCTATAAACAACTCGCCAAGAGTCAGTGAAAGAAATGCAGATCTGGAGCTAAGCCAGTTTTAGGGGTACCAAAGAAAACAAATTAGCAGCATCTAGCGCACCTAAAATCCATCATAAATAGTAAATTTATATGTGATGTGAACTTGCAAACCAAAAAAGAAAGAGAAAAGTGTAAGAGCATGCTGCCAAATATATAAAGCAACCCTAAGGAGACTGCATGTTGAGGAAAAAGCAGCCATGAGCATACCACCATCAGCAGCCCCAGCGAAGGACGTGAGATGCTGTTAACTCCCTCTTGCCCTTGCGAGCAGGGGGCAGGGAAGGGCAGGCTTTGCTCTGTCCAGATGATTAATTTAACTGATACTAAATGAAGGGAAAACACTGTGAAGTGAGGGTATAAAAAGTTTATTATGATTGAGAATTTTTGTGAATAGTGATATTGTTCATTAGCTTTTCCATTCACTTTCTGTAATAACTAGACCTGCAACAACAACAATAATAACAATTAATAACAATAATAATAGTGTTTTTATTGGACTGCTAACACTGCAATTATACTAAGTTCTTGCCTTTATATATGAGGTGTGTTTCTTTTTCACCTATAAGAAGATTTTGAGTGTAACAGAAGCACGTCATAAGGTTTCAGTATCTTTTCCTGTCACGCGACTTATTTCTGATCTTCTTCATCCTGTGGTGAGTGTATTCCACATAGAAAAATCCTGTTTTAAGTGTTAAACCCATTGTTGTCCCTAAAATGTTCATCACTTATCTCATATTGTATGACTAATTGTTCGGATGGATTACCAGCTGTACAGAGCAATCTTCCTTGGGGCAGCCAGACACCATTATAGATTGTCTTCCTGGTAGCTATCCCTACTTTTAGCAAGACAAAATGTGGATGGACAGTTTAAATTGAGAAAGACTTTGAGATAAGTGGTTCCTAAAGCTTTGTTTATCTAATAAGCCAGAAAATTCAAATAAAGTGAGCCAGTACTATTGTAGTACTGGAAATGTACAAGACTCCCTTAAATTGGTCTTTTCTGTTCCTTCAGGCAAGCTATACAACAGAGGGTCTTTTATGTGTCTTTTTTTGTCAGATGGAGAGGAACACCAACAAACAAAGACACTCCTCTGACATCTTGATTAAGGTCTTCATTTAGCTGTCCAACTTTGAACATCAGATAAGCTACTGAATAGGGATGGACAAAGCATAGGTGCAAAAATTGTCAGGTAAAGTGGAGCATTATATCCAACCAGTGGCATTAAAGCTGCTGTGTTATAGTGTTGACTTCTTTTCAAAAATTGTAAGTTAGGATTAGGAACAGAGACTCATACATCACCTCACTCATGCCCAATAAATTAGACGTTTGCTCTAGACACCTTTTCATTTCATGCCACATTTATTGTTCCCTCTTCTTTACAAATTGATGAGTCTTAAGTAGGTCAGGTGGCAGAGGAAGGCAGCTGCAATACTCTGTACACTCTGATTTACTTAAATTAATAACCTGAACATAGCAAGCCTACTCAGTCACTCTTGCATGAAGCAGTGCAGAAGAAGAAAAAGAAGTTGTCAGACTGGAAAAGAGGTTATCAGAGGTCACACAGAGAGCTCTGCAGGATCTGTAAATAAGCCCACTATTCACCACTTTCTGTTTTGGCTTTTATAGTTGTGGAGATGTGTTTTATAAAGCTTCTTTATTTGGCATTTAATTTACAGTCTCTGCTGTGTTTACAGCCACAGCCGTCTGTAGCCGATTCTATTTATGTTGAATCATTTTTCGCCAATTTCATTATTACTCTTGTGTTAAATATAACCTTGGCTAATTGTACGCTTCCCAAATAATTTTAAATCATAAGAGTTTTCCAGTCTACAAAACCATCAGTGAAGATTTAGCAGCAGTCAGCTCTCTTCAAGAATTGTCTGGAGGTGGCTTGAGAAGCACTGTGAAGATTGATTAGTTTCAGTCATATTTTGGTTACTTTGCAACCTGTCGGCTTCAGGTTTACTGATAACTTATAAATTCAGCACTGGTCATTTTCAGTGATGTATACCTATGTCATCATGGCATATGTCTAAGTTTCTTCCTCAGTGAAAACCTTTTTCCAAGCTTTTCTGCAGCTATAGAAAATTCTGCAGAAATTTTCTCTACAGAGAGCTTATTCAATTGCTTCATTGTGCTTACTGTTATAAACTGCTTTCATAACATCGAAACATCCTGCACTGTAAGCTCACCATTTCTTACCCACACAGGCACAGAAAAAATGGTAGTTTTTCTCTGTTGCTATAACGGACAATGCTAAAAGAAGAACAACTCCTTAAGATAGGAGTTCAAGAACTTATCAGACCTCTTCTAGGCTAAACAACTCCAGTTCTTCAGCCTTTTCTCATACACAGCCATTCCTGCTCTCTCTGGACTCCTTATGGCTGTTGCACATCTTTTCTGAAGCATGGCATCCAAAAGAACTGCAGAACTGTTAGCCAACCATGAGCTATCTGTTTTGCTGTGGCACTTACTATAGAAATTTGTTCTTGCCCTTACTGAATTGTGGTACATTTTTTTCCAGACAGTTTATCTAGCATGGCAAGATTCAAGTTTTGTCCTCATTCCCACTAAACTGCTAGTCCCTTCTGGCACCATGACCCCTGTATGGGAGGCTGAGATTTTCTTTGTGGTTGACAATCCTTGGGTTTAGACTTGAAAATATCCAGAAAAGAACTTTAACATGAAGTGATTACGAATACATTAAGTCTTTAATAAATTTGTAGTAGCACCAATTTATCTGGGAAGCTGTGAGATTTCAAGGGGTGTCTTCCCTCTCCATGGGGAAGAGTGTTCCAGGGTGTGGGTCCCTGCCATATTATTCATGAAATATGATTTTATTATTGATTCTGATATTAGACAGGTACCTTGTAACCAAAATTGCTTCAATTTCTCCATTTGTTGAAGGGGAACATGAGACTGACTTCTTTTGTAATGCGCTTTAAAATCAGCTGTCAGAGCTATGTAAAAATGAATTACTGTTGTTGCATATTAGTGTGATTGATATGGTAATGTTAGTCTGATTAATCACTTTTAATAGTCCCCATTTTCATTGTTTAGCCATTTCCAACTCCAAATAAAAGACTTAGACCAACAAAGCATGATAACTCTCTCAATACCCTACCAAGGCTATGCCTTCTCTTCTGTACTGCACCCCCTTTCAGCCTGGTGAAGTAGGACACCAATCTGAATCTGGATACTCTGCAATCCATTTTCATGTTCTTCAGTGGTTCAACTGATCCTTGACAACTACTCAGAAATAAAGCAATATGGAGTAATTTGTTTAATGAAAGACAGAAGGAGATTCTGGGAACATAATTGGGAAATTTTGTACTGTACACTGACACTAGAATGAATTTGCTGACATAGGGTGAAACAAAAAGAATTTGAATAGTACAGCTGATTATGTTTCAGTTTGGCTGTAAATATTTCAAATTATATCACAATACTGGAATAAATGCAATTTGTGAGATGGTATTTAGTCCTTCAGTTATTTTTAGGTTTTGTTTAAAACCTTTAACTCTCACGGCAAGATGTATATTGTTTGTGGTAAGTGAAACGTCCCTGAAAGAATATCACCTCAGCTTTACGCATTCTTGTCTTTAGATATTCTCTGTGTTTCCTTGCTCACCATACAGCCATAAAATGCATGTTTGGGAATCTTTTGGAAGAAGATCTATAATATCATGGAGTGTTTGATTTCTGCATCTTCACTGATGAAGTTAGGGAAATCCTCACATTAGATCACCTTTAAATTTTAAACTAGCCAGAAACGCATACATTTTTCTAGATGAAATCCAGCATGGCAGCTGGAGCTCTATAGGTTTCCAATGAGCAAATTCCTTTTCAAATCAGCTAGAAAGCATTGAGGGACACTTGCAAAACTGAAGAGCCAAAGATAAGGTTTTGACCTGATTGTCTCCAACACAACAAGCTGAACAAGCTGTGCTGTTAGCAAGCCATCTGTTGACATTACTGTACTGAACATGAGCAGCTAAAAATGTAATTATAAGAGGGAGTGCTGAAAGCTTTTTATTCATAATGTATCCATCAAATGTGTAATTGCGAGGGAGCGGCGGCAGGTTTGCATGGTAGTAATGACTCAGTTCGGTTGCCAAAACATGGGTGTCTTGAGCCACCTGAGGCTCTCTTGTGTGTCTGAGACATCCACACACGGCTGGTACATTTTCCATATGACTTTCAGGAGCCCTGTATCCTTCCGAACAGACAGCTGGAGGCAAAGCATCTCCACTGGTGCTGTGCACCTCTATTTTAGCAACTAACGGTAAAGGCATAGTTATATACGTAGAAAAAATACAAAAGTGTGGAAATGGTTTTTAGATGAGTTACTACCCTCAGGAGAGAGATTTTTAGATCATGGCAAATTTTAGCTAGATGTGAAAATACCTTTGGTAAGTAATTGAGAAAAAAATAGGAAATATCTTTTTCTGTAGATTTATGATGCTCTGCTTCTTAAACACTTTGTGCCATTTTGGTCAACTGTCTTAAATCACATATATTAGTTGAAGAAAAAAAAACCAACAGAGGCAGGTAGTCAGGACAAACAGAGATCAAAACCAGTATGTTTACCAGTAGAGATGAAATAAATTAGGACTTCTGCTTTGGAAAAGAAACAGCTGAGGAAGGAGAGAGATCTTGAATGGCATTGAAAAATTAAAGAGGGAACGATGTTTTACAATTTCTTGCATATCACAGGAACTAGGATACTTCCAGGGAATTCTCCTGAATTTTTGGACAGACAGTGGGAAGCAACTTTTCCATACAACTTATATAATAATTTATTTCTAGAATTCATTCATCATGGAGACTAAAATTATCAATGGGTTGAAAAAGGAGCAAGACAAGTTTGTTGAGGATGAAATTCTTCAAATTCTTCTCCATGAGAAACAATGGTCCCAGTATCACTTTGGCTCAGGAGTTTCCAATCCGTAATGGATGCAGGGAAGGTAGTGGAAAAAATGTTACTCTATGCTTGCCTTGTTTTCACATCTTGATTTTTTTTTTTTTTTTTCTTCTCCTAAGAATCTCATCTGGGCTATCAGACATAGAGTGTCTAAAAGAGACTCTTAGTCTGATCCAGAATAGCCATTTTTATATTACAAGGAAGAAGTTCTTTTGCAACTGTAATTTCTGTCCCATTGCATTCTTAGATAAAAAAGTATGTTGCTGCTTCCTAGTTTGTATGATGTAGGCATGCAGCAAGAGGACAACTCCCCCATGCTGCTGATAGAGCTTGGCCAGGGCAGGGGCCAAGACCAGGAAAGTAATTCCTCCCAAAAACTGAGAGTCACCAGTAATTCCATTATATTTTTCTCTGGGAACGAAGCTAGTAGATCTAATTTTGTATCTTGTGACATGAATATACATATAGAAGTGAGAACATATGGTAACTAATTTTGCATTCATATGATTCTTTGCATACTGGCTAGGGAGAAAAAAATATTCAAAATCCTTGTGATAAATACTATTTATATTACTTATCCATTTTTTCAGAAAGTGTGGGAAGACGGATGATACAATAATCTACAAAAAAAATAGAAGCCAGGTGTCGCTTTGCAACATAGAATCATAGAATCATTTAGGTTGGAAAGGCCCTACAAGATCATCGAGTCCAACCATCATCCCTGCCCACTAGA
>JAVJGG010000030.1:27947257-27957680 GCA_035590195.1 Aviceda cuculoides | reverse complement strand
CCGGCTGTCAACCAGCACCCCCAGGTCCTTCTCTGCCGGGCAGCTTTCCAGCCACTCCTCCCCAAGCCTGTAGCGTTCCATGGGGTTGTTGTGACCCAAGTGCAGGACTCAGCACTTGGCCTTGTTGAACCTCATATGATCAGCCTTGGCCCATTGATCCAGCCTGTCCAGATCCCTCTCTGGAGCCTTTCCACCCTCAAGCAGATTAACATTCCTGCCCAACTTGGTCGAGGGAGCAGGAGTTACTGGCTTCAGATCACACAGCACATACTGGACAACCAGCTGATCGGGTCCAGTCAGGATGGGTTTATGAAACACAGGTCCTGCTTGAATAACCTGATCCCCTTCTATGACAAGATGACATGCTTAGTGGATGATGGAAAGGCTGTGGATGTATATATAGAAACGTTTTTTATTGTCTTTTATGGCAGTAGCCAGATTTAAGTTCTAGTTGGGCTTTGTCCCTTGTAATTTTCTCCCTGCATAGCTCTTGACATCCTTGTAGTCCTCCTGAGTTGCCTGCCTCTTCTTCCAAAGGTCATAAACTCTCTTTTACTCCCTGAGTTCCAGCCAAAGGTCCCTGTTCAGCCAGGCCAGCCTTCTTCCCTGCCAGCTCGTCTTTCGGCACATGGGGAAGGCCTGGTCCTGCGCCAGGATTTTGTTCTTGAAGAACGCCCAGCCTTCTGGAGTCCTTAGCCCTTCAGGACTGCTTCTTGGAGGTTCATTCAGGAGATACTTCCAAAAGAAGTTTTTATTACACTGTTTTCCTATTTTCCTCTGTTTCTGTGCTAGTATAAAATTAAATAGACTTGCAGTTGTGTGAAAATAAAAATATTTAGCTGATTTTCAGGATAAGTGATCAGCTTCAGCAGCTGATTCACAAGCAGCTTGGCTGCCCATGCACTGCTGTATACAGTGGTGATCTTGTTAGTCAGCTCTCCATCTGCATCACTTTCTGGAGATGCTCCTCTTCCTACGAAATAAATACAGCATGTCCCTGATCCTAATCTGGGTAAATCAGCCAGGTGGTGGAGCTGCCTGGGATAAAAAAGAAGGGCCTAGGGAAACAGCTGTGCAGAATTGCAAAGGATCTGAAATTATCAGTCAGTAGTGTTTGAGAAGGCCTATATTTTGGCATATGTTTTTTGGACCTCTTTGGGCAGTTTGTCTCACAATTTTTTTGATGTGTGATCTAGCCTTTAGCATAAACACGATGGGGTTTGAGCTACAAAAAAGCTAGAATATCTTAATATGAATTTTGTTTTTCCGAATTTCATACAGATCAGTGCATCACACTAGCAATTAAAAAAAAAAAACAAACCTGACTATGTTTCCAAATACTCTACTCCAGATGAAAGCAAACTTCATTTTCATTATGATAATTTTTACTCTTGGCAAAAAAAGAACAACTGGGAGGTTAAAAAGTTTAACACATTTTCTTTTACAAATTTATCAAGCTGCTAGTTTTAGTTAACCATCAGAATTAGCAAAATCTGTACCAAACTCAGATTGCAGAACATTTGCATAAGTTAGCAATTAGAGACTCTTTTTTATTATTATTAAATTGAGGCAAGCTAAAAACATGCCTTATCAAAGGGATTAATGGAAGGATTCTTAACTGTGAAGATCACATTTAGCTTTCCATCAGTGACCTAAAATAGTCTCATAATTTAAATAATTTCTCTAAAAAAGAAGGCAGGGAGAGAGAGAAGGAGAGAGAGAAAGAGAGAGATCACATTGTTTGACTTTGATTTGCTCGCATCTCTGAGGACCCAGATCTAGTCTAGGTTACTAGAGAAATTAATTAGACAGTCCTAGCATGCTCCCCAGTGGACAATAACACTCCTGTACTATTTAGCAAATACTTAGTTCAAAGGAAAGCAGGTATAAATGCTTTTGGAAGCTGAATCACTTCTCAAATTTCCCAGGAGACCTAACCTCAAAACTGGCCTGATTGGTAGTTCTAAAGAGTAAATTTCTTTTCATCCTTTCACAACCTGACAATTTTGAATAATAGCAGTTGAAAAGCATTTTGTGTCATATTCTATTTGGACTAAGAGCTCATTAAAATTGCATTTCTGCCTTCTGGGAGGGCGAGACCTTTCATACCGAGGTTCGACAGGTGCTTTTCAGATTTCTTAAAGGAGAGTTTGTGTACAGCCCCTGAACAATGTACCTGAACTGTGTAGGGTCAAAATCATTTAAGCCGCATGTCTGCATGGACTGTGGGAAGTGCATTAGCAGAAATTTATGAGCCATTTAAACCCAGGACATGCTGTAAATCTCATGAAGGAAATGCATTATCAATGTGGTGCCTGGATCAGAGCAGATTGGCTGTCACCAATCACCTCCTCATTTTCCATGTGCCTTAGCATAGTTTCCGGGAGGATCTGCTCCATGATCTTGCAGGCACAGAGGTGAGACTGACTGGCCTGTAGTTACTCAGGTTTTCCTTTTTTCCCTTTTTAAAAATGGGGGTTATGTTTGCCCTTTTCCAATCAACCACTATACCCTTACTTATACTCCTGCTGTCTCAAGTCTTGCTCTATTTGTAGGCTCCTGTTTTATCACTGCCACTCTGTGTTTATGACTACCTAAAATCACTGCATCGCAGTGTGGCTTTGATCTGCATCTCTGCTCAAGCTCTTTTAATCTGAAATAAGAATTATATTGAGTATAGCCTTTGGGATTTTGTGACACGTTGGCTACTATTTGTGTGACCTACTTATAACACTTATGTGCTGTTGATGGTATTACTGAAACCATAATTAGTTGCAAATTTTTGATTCATGATTGGTGGTGGGCTTTTCAGGTCCTAGAACTCTCTGTGGTTAACATGAATTAACACTCTGACAGTTTTTCAACAGTGTTGTTACCCTGGCTTTGCAGATAGGGAAGCTGAGCTTGGATATTATAATTTACTGGCCCCAGATTATATCCTAAATTAATGATCAAGGCAGAAATCTTACCCTCTAGAATTCTAGTTCAGTTTTGGCCTTCAGTGTCAACTATCACATAATGACCAAACACATGTGATTCATGCCTTCCCAGCCAGACAATTGTCTTAGTAAACAATAATATCTAGAGGAGACAGAGTACTTATGACTAATTAATTAGTCACTTAGTGACATTATGTCAAAAATGATTAAAAAAAAAGTAACACAAAGACATGGTTAGTTATGTAAGTGGCGTGACTGTGTTTGCATGCATAGACATTTAAATACATGCAGGTAATGTATAAGTATTGAGAAAGCATGTTCCTACTATTGTATTGTTGTGAGTATTGCTACCCACTGATGATTTCCTGGGTCTGTTGTTTGAACCTGAATTCTTTCAGTGTATTTCCTGACAAAAGTATTTGTCAGAAGAGAAAGAAAAAGGAAATCTCAAGTTCTGAGCAAAGTAGAAGTACACAGAGAAACTCCTGGTAAATTTTGAAAGCACATACATGAGGATGCTGTCCCCATAGTAATACCTCTGGTGTAACTGAATAGAAGTCACGGGAAATTCTAACTGAATTGAGCCACCAAAGGCTGAAATTCTCTAACTAGCATTTTCAAATGTACTTGGAAGTCTTAGGCATAATCTCAGTGCCTAAGTTATAGTATGAAGTTATCAAAACTTCCTCTTCATCTTGCCAGTGCCTGCCTTCTCATCAGCTGGGTTCCTCCAAACTCTCTTGTTCTGGCTGTCCTCAGAAGTCTTGTCAACCTTCATGCCTAGTTCTTGCTTGTACCCATTCTGGTTCTGGAAATAAGACAACACTGTACCTAAAGGGCTCCAGTTGGCAAGTCTGATTGGAGCGTTGCTAATGCATCTCTGCAAGTTTGGAGTTGGCAGAAATAATAGCACTTTCATCCAAAAGCAGGGCCAGAGAGGGACAGTGCGTCAGGTTTGTTGTGGAGGAGGTTACATTTTCATGTGGCATAGTGAGAGTTTTGAGTCTAGTTTGAGTAGTCAGATTTTTGTCCTGCCAAGGTCGCGACAGAAGAGAATTAGGAAGCCATTGAGCCAGGAAGTGTGTCTTTGCAGCCAGTGGTGAGAACCATCTCCTGCAGAAAAAAGAATTTGATTCTGGTGGCTTTTCCACGAAGTCATTCTATGTTTATTCAATGACTCTTTCATATAAAAGGCATAGAGTGCTTGCAGCAAACATGACAGCTGTCTCCATGTTTCTGTAATGTGTGTGCTAAGGTGTACGGGTGGGTTTATCTACCAAGGAATGGGAAGGTAGGAGAGCCTTAGTCCTCATCTTCTGCTTCTCCACATAGCACCAAAGTCATTGGTGTTCCCAGGACTTTTAGAGAAGGCTCATTTCTCTGCTGGGAACACCAGTGGTATTGGTTTTGCAGAAATACACAGGATTAAGGCCTCTCACAAACTGAAATACTATGGCCTGCTCCAAATCCTCCAATACCCAGCAATCCAGAGAGATGTTCCAGCTATGGTATGCAGACACTGTGACTGCATTTTAACAACCTGATGCATATTTCCAAATCACATTAGCAGCTATTCAGAAGGCATTATGGGTCTTTCCTTTAAGTTTACTTGACTGGAATTTCTTTTACAACTGAAAGCAATGAGGGTTTTGAAAATCAGTGGAGGTGTGTACATCGAAGTTTAAGGTTAGAATTCACAATGTAGGAGTTCAGTATGTTGCGTTCTGGCTCTTACCTAACTCCATGTGTTGGGTCTGATTTCTTTTAAAACTATACTTCTTTTTCATTTCATAACAATCTTTATATGAGATTGTACAAGGTGAAATAATACTCAGCCTCCTATTTTGTTAAAAGTTTTATTTTCTAAAAAAGATGCTATGAAAACAATACATTATGTACTCTTTACTGTCTGCAGTAATTGATTGCCAGCCCTCTGGGAGCTATATTCTCTCTTTCTGGATACAGTATGTTTATTAGAAACTCAGAGAATTACAGAGGTGCCTCCAGATGATAATGCTTCTGTGTTGCTTGTAATAAATTGGATCCCTGGGTCTTATACAGCAATTGTTGACTAGTAACAAAATTACTAAACCATCAAAATATCATTAAGAGTTTTTGATCTCTCATCATATTTAATACATCTGTAATGACAGCCTGTGCCTTTCTCCTGTTCATTTCTGACACACTGCTTCAAAAATTGTTCTCAAAAGGCTACTCTGCCTGCCACACCAGCCTTGTTTATAAGGCTGCCCACCTTGGCTATCATGTATTAACTGAGAAAATTATGCTAGGCCCCATTGGCATGATATTCTGAATAAAAAAAATATATTATTATATTATTTATTATATTCCCCATGTTACATAAGGGAATAAACTTGTCCGTTACTATATGAAGAAAGAAAGAAAAGGTTGTCACATGCAATGTTATTGATGTTTGAGCTTCTGTCAGAAATACTAGCAAGATCCTAGTGAAATAGAAGCAAATTTATTATGACTAAGTCAAAGGGAGCCAGGTAGTCAGCTGCTAAGGTACGTTAACTGAGATCATACTTCAGGAAGTTCACCACAGAACGCTGCAAGCCTGACCTTACCTAGTAAGACAACAAAAGTCTCTTTGTGGCTCACTGCACACAGCATCTATCCATATAACACAATGCTAAGCAGGGTCTATGGCAAGAGTTTGTATTTAAGCCATATACAGGATTTGTCAAAAGCTAAGAATGCACTGGGGAACATAAGTTTAACACAACATATGTGCAGTCAATACTGTTCAATGCATGGGCTGCTTTTTACAATACATAGAATGTTTTAACCTTCAAAAGTTCTGAAAATATTTAGTGTACTTTCCCAGGTGGGTTGGTAGGTGCGTGGTGGGACAGACTGCAGAGGAAGCGATGTCTGTAATACTGTTCAAGTAAAAGTTTTGATCATCAAGGGTTCATTTGATATTAAAAAGAAGGAAAATGTTAAATGAATGTGATTGGAGATTTAAAAAATAGCAAAGCTAAATCTAATTGAAGTGCTGTCCATAGGGTAAGAAGTGTGCATGAAAGGTGAACCATTTCCCAAACAAATCAAAGCCTAAAGCCTCAAAGAATGCATTGTAAACAAGATACACTAGAAGGGAGTGTCCATTACACGGAAGATAGCTGGGTGTATACTGCAGTCACCTTCGGTATTGGTTTTTCTTATAGCCTGTTTCTTCCAGCCCATTACTTTAAGACTAAAGATGCGAAGAAGTCTTTTCATTCTTCTGCTGTTCGCATCTATCAGGTGGTGGACTGAGAGTGTGAATCAGGTGAACTTAGCATATATTGCTTGCATGGAAATGGTGAATCAGAATAAAAAAGTATTCAGAGAGACTCCTGGGACCTCTGCATGTGCTTAAGAAGCCCTGGAGCTGGAGAGTGCTTCTCGTCAGTCTGCAAGATAGTGTGGTTGGAGTTCTTCCAGCAGCTTTGGGGACAGAGACCCTTCAACAGGCACAGCTGAAGACTCCTTGGCAAGGAGTGATGAGTGACACCTGCCAGTGGAATACCTGGGTGGAGATAACATGATTATTTTACTGCAGCTTTCAAAATATAAAGGGGGCTTATAAGAAAGACAGAGCAAGACTTTACCAATGCCTGTAGTGACAGGACAAGGGTAGCTGTTTTAAACTGAAAGAGGGTAGATTCAGATGAGATATTAGGAAGAAATTCTTTGCTGTGAGGGTGGTGAGACACTAGAACGGGTTGCCTAGTTGTGGAAGTTGCGGATGTCCCATCATTGGAAGTGTTCAAGGCCAGGTTGGATGGGGCTTCGAACAACCTGATCTAGTGAAAGATGTCCCTGCCCATGACAGGGGGGTTGGACTGGATGATCTTTAAAGGTCCCTTCCAACCCAAACCATGCTATGGTTCTATGATTTTCCTCTGGTGCAAAACCCAGTTCATCATGAATAACACTGTGTTGTCTCATGTAGGCATACTCATGTAATTGCATCCTCAGGGCTTTACTTAAACAGTCCTTTCTCAAGTTTAACTTTCATTAGTTTCATTGGGATTTATGGATTCTTAATGCTTCTCCAGCCCTGAGTAGTGCCAGCTTTGGCTGAAAAAGAACTAAAAAGAAATGAAAGACTTACAGATTTACTCCTTAAGGAATTTAGTATTTAATGACAAGTAGTTTGTTTTGATGTTGACTGGATGTTATAGATGCTGTGGACTCAGGATGAAAATAAAACCTTTAAGCATGTCAAAGATGAAAAACAAAATTGACCAAATTGTAAGCTTCATTTTTATGCATCTCATAATGTTCAGCTTCAGTTAGCTGTCCCCCTATCAGCTACTCTGTGATATTTTTTTGTGGTTTTCATGTATTGTCTGGCTTTTCAGAATACAAGCCTAGGAGAAATGTAGTTATCGCTGTCTTTGTTCCAGAGTATTTTCCAGAGTAATCTGCTATGGAGATTCATAATGTTATTTGAGGACCATGACTGCACAGAACAGAAGGTCACCTTGAGGAATGGTCAAGGTTTGGTCCTTAAATAAGTTCGTAATAAATATGGATTCAACCTCCAAACTGCTGATGAATTTTGAAGAATCTAGTCAAACAGTAGAATCTGGAAGCTATCATTTACAGAATTGCTAAAGGTTTCTAAGAAGGACATACACCCTTTTCTTTTGCTTTTAATTACATTTAAACTCTTTCTCTGGACACTTAAGAAAGAGGCAAGGCTGGGTAGGACTGAGAACTGCACATAGAAAATAGTTAATCTAGAATCATGGCAGTAGAATTGAAATGTAGATTTTATGGTTGTAATTTCAATGCTCTCTGTTTCTGGCAGGAATCAACTTAATCAGGCGTCTTCTCTGTTCACAGAGCATTCAACATAGTTTACACTATAAGCTAATTTTTATGTATTTATTCAAAGTATTGGGAAAATCACAATAGTTTTTATATATATATATATATATATTTTTAGGAGTAAGCAGAATTGGATCATTACTGAATAAATTTGAAAATTTTAACCTTAAAGTTGGGCTTCATTTTCTAGATCAGATACTCATTTCACTTCAAGCAATGAAACACAGAAGTTATATTTTTATTTTCTGACTTGCAGCCAAAAAAGCATTTTGTCATATTTACACAGCATGTATAGGTAACTAATGAAAGAAAGGACAAAAGGTATGAGATCAGGCAATGTAGTGAAAATTATATCCTCAGTACCAAACCATTTTATAAGTGTAATTGTTACCATGAAAGTGAACAGAGATTTGCCTGACTAGTGAGAAACTATTAGGGAAATATTTAGATATTAGATTAGGCCAAGGGCCCAATCTGCCGGGACTGATTTAGAAAAGCACCTGTGAGACGAGTAGTCTATTGACCTCAGGGAAGATGACCATATATTTGAAATGAAGCAAGTGTTTTGCTGCATCAGATGCACAGCGCATAGAATGGAGCTTGCAAGTTGTCATTGAGGAATAGATTCAGCAGTTTGGGATCAGTACCTAAGTCACCACAGTTCTAGTACTAGATACTTTAAATTCAATTAAATAATGTCTTTACGCATCCTGCCTGTTTAATTGTCATTTGAAAACTGCTCATGCATCACTATTTTATGACTCTACAGAACCATAGCTTAAGCATGTTAGCAACTGTCTTTGATTTCTCTTTTATAATGGGTACAATTTTGCATAATAGGACACTTAAATCAGCTTAGATTGCTGCATTGGTTTAGCTGTTGTCACAATATTATCCTTAATTTATATGTAGTTTTGAAATTGTATCTTTTCATCACAATTGTACATATTAATATGTAAGCCATTGGTTTCTCCTGCCTTTTCTCAGATGAGATAATTTTCTTTAGGAACATTCAAAGGCACAAAGACTGTAGTGATTAAATGATGACATTGTTAAAAAAAATCCAGTATTAGGAATATTGAGGAGAGGAGATACCTACACTAGAGAAACATTTCCTGAAAAATGTTTCCTTTTTACAAAAGTTTTGTGTATGTGTGTCGACAATTATCTAATACATGTATGTACTCATTTTTTGTTGATAATAGGAAGGAATCCTAAGTGTTTAATCACCAGGGACATAATGCAATATCTGTGGGCAGTTTATTAATGCAATTTTTTTCCATCCCACACCTCCGCTTTATGACACTAGGCAAAACTGAGTATTTTATGTCAGATTACTGCAGCATGAGCTCTATTACATCTTTCTACAACAGAAAAGCAAGGATGTTGGTAGTATTTGATGTATTATTTTGTTTATGATGAGATGTCCCTCACGCATATGTAGAAGAAAACTATATGTATTGCTCTTGAAGAAAGATAGAGTTAAAAGTAATTTTAAGAAATGCATTTGTTTTCTTTTCACAAGGAGGGGCATAGTCAGCCTTAATGGCTCAGTGAGGCAGAAGTCATTCGTCAGGGAAATTTTTGGAAAGGGAAACTAAATATTATTAGTTTTCTAGTCTATTTTACTTACACGATTTGCATGCAATCTATGAGCATCACGTTATTTGTGCTTGTCGAACTTTGATGTTGGAGACTTGGACCCTGGTCAGTGATAAAATGGAAGGGCTCCTTGGGGAGTGGAAGCATAGCATGTGTCGGCTTTTCAAGACATAGCTGGGAGCGAAGTTAAATCAATCTGAAGTTGCTGCTTAGCATCTTACTAACTAAATGGTCAGAAAGCAGTAATAAAACATTTCATAGTCTAAATGTTTAAATTAGAGGCCACTCTAGCGTGTTGCCCCAGGATTCAGGTTATGCCTGTAGATTAGCCTGGTGCTTTTCTCCTGACTAAGGAGAAATAAGTTGTGCCAGTCTTTTTTTCTGAACTGCAGTGTTTTTCCTAAGGATGCAAGCCAGTCTTTTAGGCCATGTTTTATCTTTTCCTGGAGAACATGTTGTTTCTATAGGTTATGTTCCCCTAGAGGTAAAATCTTAGTACCTCATGCAAGGTGTAAAGGTCTCTTTGAGCATGTGCATGATTTTAGTAAGGGATGCATACAAGTCATATAATATTTACTTAGCTGAGATTTCTAATGTTATTTAAGTTAATTCAGGAGGCTCCATGTGAAGAATATACCCTGTAGCAATGACAGAAGAAGCAGAAGGACATATATTCTTTTCAAGTAGCAATTAATTTCCAGGAGTTTTTCCTCATGTATGGAAAATAATGAGCCATATTTAATAAAACTTGTTGACAAATAAGCAAATAGAATTAGTCATGTCATTTTGTGGTGTTTTTTGTTATATGTCTGTTGTCCCAACAGTTTTCCAGCTTTCCTACACAATCTGGCCTTGGAATTCCATATTGATTAACTAGAGGAGCTACACTCCAGACTGTGGTTCAGGTATTATTGTGTAGTATTTTTAAAGACTGTGACTTTGTTCCATACCTTTCTCCTTTAACATGGCTTAGATACAATCCCAACTGATAGTCACAGGTAAAATAAGACAAAATCTTTGTGACTTTGGAGAAC
>JAVJGG010000030.1:27924014-27941008 GCA_035590195.1 Aviceda cuculoides | reverse complement strand
ACAGGGGAAGCTTCCAGCAGCTTCTCACAGAAGCCACCCCTGTAACCCCCCCTGCTACCAAAACCTTGCCACACAAATCCAATACATTTCCAAACAAAATATTTCAATTGTTTTTAAAAGAATCTTTCTGTAGGAGCAGCATTTTGGTTTTTAGTTAAAAGTGAAGACAAAAAGCCGAACAAAAGAAACTTTTACTATTTTGGTTAGTGAAACAAACAGAATGTTTTTGATTGTTATCAAGTGAAATGGTTTTTTAAATTTTTCAAAAATTGGCTGGTGTAGTAAAGGAAAGCCAGTGCAAGAATTTTCAAGAATGTAGTCTGAGATGAATACAAGGAAAAAAAGAAGAAAAAAAGAAGCCTATTTGCTATAGAACAGTAAATTAAGAAGTATAAAAGAACTGAAGAATAGACAGATTTACTGCTCTTATTAAATGGGTCAACGGAAAAAAAGGAAGCATGAAAATCTATTAGAATTAAATTTGTGCCATGTTAAGTTGGTGCATATTTCTTGGATACATAAACAGAGGTCATCACTGTCAAAAATTAATCACGCATGGTAACTGCAGATGGGTGAAAATTGTCAAATAAAATAATTTCTGTGAAATATTTATCTACTTCCCATTTTATCTACTTTTTAGTGATTTTTTTTTTAGAAATCTACATTGGTTACTACCACCAGTAAAAAAAAAAAAAAAAAAGTTTTATACTAAAAATACCGTCTGTATACCATACTGTATTCTCCAGAGCTGCACAAAAGAGATATTTCATCAATGCAAAATTTAAAATATATTACTGATTCAGACATACTTTATATTAATATATAATTTAATAGATGTTATATACAGCATATAAGGAAATTATTATGAAGAGTTGGTGTCACTTTTGTTAGGTATTTAGTTTTGTTTTCTTTAGTTACTTGCTGTATTTTTAGTAGACTTAGGGAGAGAATATAGCATTTAAAAATATTTCCAGTCTCTTGGAAATGATGGTAGATTCCCAAACATCTATCTAAAATGTATTTCCTATGGAGAGTTGATAATATGTTATCTGATAGTATTCTGTAGAATTGAAAATTGAAAAATGGAAAAGTTGGCCACAGAAATGAGCTTTGTTCTAACTATGATTCAGGAGACTGTATTTTTATCTATACGCTCTTGATACCATCTTGCCCAAATTAAGATTTCCAGTTCGCTTTAAAAGAATTGTTCAGATTATTTGAGTCTTTTTCACCTAAATTATAAATACCGATTTATAGTAAAGGAATCCTTAGGTAGATGTCCTGGACATTGTATGATTCCTTGTACATGGACAGATCTCGGATGCTGTATAGAATTTTAGGCAGGAATGTTTTCATATATTGATAACAGTTCTCTCCCCTGAATACTAAAATAAAATTAATAACCTGGGTTTCCAGATTTCCATCCAGTTTGGTATGTGCTTGATTCAGCTGGGTACAGAAAAAGTCAAATTTGAAGAGGTTTTTTTCAAAAACATGGTCCACTCATGCTCATGAGAAAGAAGTGATAATTGCTATTAGCTATTTATCTAGCAAATCATCAAATAAAAATTGATATTTCTTTCATGATCAGTAATTATAGCTCTGGCTAGGGGAAAATTTTAATAAAACATTCAGGAAGCTTCTAATAAAAGTAGCTGTCACTAGGTACATATAGCTATTTATAATTTTTATTTTTTACACAGAAAATATGAAAAATAGGTACAATTTGAATTCTTTTAGACTTAAACAATAACAAAATATTTACACTTTTATTTAATTTGTTTATTATTTAAATGCCGCATGATAAATAGTAAAACTCAGATATTGAAGTGTTGTTATGTGCTGACCCGGGCCACAGGCAGAATTATTGTACTAGACTATTGGCAGTTAAACTATCAGAAGAACTATTTATCTTTGAATTTATAGTTTTCTGATGACAATGATGGATGGAAATATGCTGAACCACTCCAGTTTGGACTCTAGCCGTACTGGCAGGAGTTTCTTCATGTCTGCCCCTAGCCCTAAACTCCCTGTCTGTGCATGAAGGGTGGAAGAATCTCTGATTCTTTCTTCTGAACCGCCCAGGTGAGCTTTTCAGTTCTTTCTGACTTCATTTCAAAATAGAGGATGTTGTATGTATAACATGTATTCTTTCAATATTGCATTTTTAGCCCCCCCCCCCCCTTAAACCTTAAAGAGATTTTATTTTCCTCCATATTCGCCTTTTTCTTGTTAATCTTGTGATTCCTCTAAGTTGCCTTGATGGGCTGTTTCTTCAGTCTCTCTCTGTCCAAACCACAGACGATCAAACCTGTGAAACACCAATTCCTCCTAATGGCTACAACCATTTTTATTCTGCTTGTGTGACCGCCATGCATTTAATAAATATTTCAACTGCATTGTTATAAAAGAGGGATGAAGATGAAGCAGCAGAACTTGCCATGCCCTCTTGCAGATCCCATGCTCTTATACCTGGCCCCAGTGGCTCTAGTTCAGCCCTTCTGGTGGCAGATGTATTGGAGAAGATGGCAACTTCAAGGTATAAATCTAATTCCAGGGGTGGGTCAGTGACCCAGTCACCCGGAAAACAGCTTCTCCTTCACCCCACTGTCTGGCAAACTTTGAATCCTCTGGGCTCTTCTCTGGGGAAGAGTGTTGTTCTTCAGATTACTACTGCCCCACCAGAGAGCTCATCCAGAATTAATGAATATTGGTTGAGATTTCTTAGGGTTTATGACAAGCTGTAATGACATTTTTTAAGACCCCACCCAGTTGACTTGGTACTTTCTCAGAATAATAGTTATTACTTAGAGCCTTATTACATGTGAGTACAGGCACTCTAGGGAATGATTAATGGTGACTGGAGTTTTTTTATGTGGTGTGCATTCACAGCCCAGCCTCCACCCCACCTGTACTAGTGTATCATTAGTAAATGCAGTGATACTGAGGGCAAAAGATCTGCTGGCAGCTGGTTTCTCAAAGATGTAGAACCTGGAAACAATTAGAAAACCTGATCTTGTATTTAAGCACCTAACCATGAAGTTCAGAAGCACTGCTTAAGCAGTATTTTGTGTTCTCGGTGTTTCAGATGCAGAAAATTTTTGGTGCACGTTGAACCGAGCTTCTACAGGGCTTGGGATGCTTTAATAAAAATTAATATCAAGATGTCACTTCCAGAAAGTATTTTTTTCTTGCTGTAGTGATACTTTAGGCATCTGACACAAATTGCTTCAAAACACCATACCCCCACCAATTTCTCAACGTGGTGTAGAAACCGGTTCAGTTTTAATTCTGGAATGGAAAAAAATTAAGTGATGAATTGTGAAATCTTTTCAGGTGAACTACTGCTCTAGATTAAAAATGAGTTTAATTACAGTATTTTAACACAAATTATTTCTACAGATGAGATACATAGCCAAAGTAGGTGGCTTCTAAATAATAAAATTGGTACTCTTGCTAACATTTCTGTCTGGAAAAGCATTCTTTTAATGAGTGAGTAACATTGAATGGTATTATTATTCAGGAAACTAAGCCACTGTTTTAGTCTTTTGCACCAGGAGCTGCTGTTTTGTTATGATCCTATTAAGAAAAGCGCTCAGACAGTGTAAAGTATTGCTTAAAATGCCATTTATTAGAGCTAAAACTATAAAGGAGGAGAAGATTGGGAACCCTGAGCTGAGCAGCAACGCCCAAGCCTCCGATGAGGCTGCAGCACATTGTGCAGATCTCGTCCGTGGAAAGGTTGCTCATTTTGGTCATTCAAGATCTTACAGGATTTTCTTATAGAAAAGAGCTCTAGTAATCATTTTAAATGAAAGGGATGTTCACATGAGAACTTCTGGCTGCAGTTTTAGCTAACTGAGGGTGTCATGGTACATGATAAATTTGTCTAAGTTGCAAATACAAGGACAGAGCTTGAGAGTGCCTTTGTGTTAGCCAAGGCTGCTGTAAATAGGCAGTATCCATCTGCTGTAAGTGGAGCTGTAATGGTAGCCACCAGCTAAAGATCTAGTCCTGTGACTCAGGCTTCTTTACCCCACACATACACTAATGAAAAATTGATTCAAGCAATAGGAGTCCTTCAGAACTGGCATTATCTATGTTTTCACAAGAGCTTAAACTTTAAACTAGGAGCAAGAAGTGGAATATAAACACTCTCAGAATGTATTATAATTTATTGTGTTATTGCTGGTTCAACTCTGCCCCTTTTTGGTAAACTCCACACCAGGAAGGGAGGTAAGGAGAGAGAGAGGATACAAGAATTGGACACCTGCAGGATCTACATGGGTTCATGTAAGACAGAGACAAAAATCTGCTCTTGGACTTGAGGACTCTTGCTGCAGTCCCTGGTTGCTTTTTGCTCCTGTGATGTTTTCCCTTTCTGGGAAGGCAGATATTTTCACTTTGCTCAGGCTCGACATAATGAACTTTTCTGCAGTCTGAGAGGTGAGGTTTTAGAAGGGTTATAAGCTGTCTCCTCTCATGAGGTCTAGGAAGCTGAAGCAGGCATTCAGCCTGGCTGTTGGCAGAGGGAGGAACCGACCAGATGGCTCTTCACTCTCTTCCCCACCTCCTCTGTCACCCTCGTCCCAAGCAGGCTGCAGTGAAGCTGTATGCTGAATAACACCATCCTTAGGGCTCCCCTACGGCAGCACTTGCTACAGCCTTCCAAGCCAGTTGCAGAAAGCACTTCCACTGGTAATGCAGAAAGTTAAGGTCTTTTGGAAAAAAAGATATTCCTCGTCGGGAGATTTGTTTATCTTAAGCAGCAAAAACTGCTCCAGCATTTGTAGTTGTAAACCAATGGTTGAGAGGACATTTTGCCACATACTGCAAAGCTATGTATGGGATAAGAAACTATGTTCACATCCTGAGCAGGCTCATCTGACCTTAGGTGGTCAGTAGCAAACTGGCATATTAACACCTGCAGATCTCTCTTCATCCTGAGGATTTACTGCTGCTATAACCTCCCTGCAGCAGAGAAATGGGCCTTTTCCCAGCAGTTCCTGGTGGATCACAGTCATGTGTCTCCTTTTCTAGTGGCTACTGTGGGGAAATAAAAACTTACTTGCTCCCTAGTTGAGATAAACTATTCACTGTAGCAATTAAATGTACTTTTGAAATGGAGATCTCAAGGTTCGATCCTCACTTGGTGAGAGGAATATTAGGTAGCCAAACTTTTTTTGCTAATTTTATGCTGAGGAATAGACACAAACTGGCATATGGAAGAGACAAGTGGTTCAGTTCAGAGTACCATGAACAGTGGGTATTCTTGGTCCAAGAAGGTGACAGAAATAGTGCAATTTATCCCTCCATAATATGCTATCTTAATTATGAGGCACATATTCTGACCCAAGCCTTCAGAAAACATACTTCTCTCTAGGATTTTACCTTTTTTTTCTCACACAAAATATGCTTAAACCATTGCTTACAGATGTGGTTAAGAACAAACATCTGTAGATATATATATCTATATCCCATGTTAGTTTAGATATATATATCCCATGTTAGTTTTAGGAATAAAGCAAGGTAATATTATTGAAATAGATGGAACTGTAGACTGACAGAAAAGTAGCTGTGACTGTGAGATCACCAAAACTGAAGTGGTGTTGGAAAGCAGGTAGAAGGATGTGGTAATTTAGGAAAACACTTTAACAGACGATCTGTCACATGTCTCATTATGTTGTGTGTGCTGCCCATGAAGAGCTAAAACAAAATGCACACCCAAGCATGAGATAAGTATCACCTGGCATTAAGCTCTCTAAAAGCTATGGATTTAAGTCAAATACAGTTTTCTAATGCCATGTATAGTTGCAAGCTGAATGAGTTTGGAGTTACTCATCTACACTACCGAAACTGCAAACAGAATTGCACTCCGCACTTGGAGTACTGTGTCCAGTTCTGGGCTCCCCAGTACAAGAGAGACACTTTTTTAGCGTGAGGGTGACCGAGCACTGGCACTGGTTGCCTAGAGAGGTTGTCTCCATCCTTGGAGATATTCAAAAGACATCTGGACATGTTCCTGGGCAAATGGCTCTAGGTGGCCCAGCCTGAGTGGGGGGTTGGATGAGATGAATTCCAGAGGTCCTCTTCCAATGTCAACCCTTCTGTGATTCTGTGATTCTGTAAGCGGACTCAAAAACTTCAGCAGGAGGAAGTGACTCAGTATTATGTTGTGAACTGCTCAGTCTCATCAAATTATGGCTGTCTCAGCTCTCACTAAAAATACCCTTACCTCCATTAGCCAACTCCTCACCCCATTTCTTCGTGGGGGTTTTTTTGGTGAGGTTTTTTTTTGTTGTTGTTCTTCCATAGTCACAGACTAAATCTGCAAAGCAGGAAACCTTAAGCTCAAATAGCAGAGCAAAGATCTGATTCCAAAGTTGTTCTTCATAAAAAACTTTATGCTAATTTAGAAGACTTTTTTCCAGGGACCTGTCTTTGTATGCTTGGAGTTGGCAGTGACAACTTAGGGCATGGCACCAAGCTTTTGTTCTTGGGGGGGGTTGCTAATCTGCTGTGCAATTTAGGAAACTGTGGAGCAGCTATGAAACACTAATGAAATTGTGATTCTTTTGTGGCATGGAGGCAGCTGTAATGAAATGAATAATCAAAGGATATGGCTGTCCTTCACGGTGTACCCTTACACTCAACTAAATAGCTTTAAAATAACAACAGAAAAATTAAAAATCTAGAGAACAGATTCTCCCTCTCTGTTTTACAGCTGGTGATACTGAGGAAATAGAATTAAAGAGCTCCTTGAAAAATGGCAGTTTATGTGAACCAATTAGCAAACAATGCAGTTCAATTTCTAAATGACAGTGTACCAGAACAGGAGCTCACGCTTCAGTTACACTGGGCTTTGACGGCATGTAGCCATGAGCTGAAATGTGGTGGAAGGGTGACTGAGGAGCAGCTTGCTTTGCAGCTGGCTGTAGGGTAACTTGCACATAAGAAGACGTCAGGCTCTAGGGCCTCGTATCCTTTTGCATTCAGTAAGACTTCATGGAAAGGTAATAACAGGTGATGATACTTCCCTTTGAGATTTGTGGCCAGTATGACCATGCATGATAGGCAGGGGATAGGCTCGGCCATTCTTGTTGAAACTCAGGTTTTGGGGAGTACCTTCACTTTCATAGCTCTCCCGGGGATCTCGGACGTCACCACAGCCACAGCGATTGAGCTGCAGTACTCTCCTGCGCCTGCATGCACTGACTCTGTAACAGCTTTCCGTGGCCTCGTCTCAGATCCTCTCTTGCAGCCTCAGCTTTCTGGGTATTAATGGTTTGATACGAACATTTTCTGTATGTGTTGGACATCCATGCTACTATTTCCTTTTCCAGCATTAATCTTATGTTTTATGTTAGCACGAGGCTGAAGTTTTGTGTTAGCATAAGGCCATATAAAAGACCAACTGGCTGCTGTTGGTTTTAAAGGCATTTTCATTTGGTGACAATATTTATATCACATTCCAGTTGGCTAGATTGCAACCTCCATCCATTTTTTTTTTCTGTAAATACAAAAATATATAATCAATTACAAGGAATATTTACTTGAATACTTTCAGTAATTATTTTGCTTCATGACTCAGACAGATAAGTAACTTTTAAAGAAGTGGGGAGGAAGCAAAACCTTGCTGATTAAAGAAGTGATATTGTTTTTCTTTACAGAAATACTACTAAGACTCTCATAGCTATCTAGATTTTTCCTCCCATTGCTATTAGAGACACTCTAACTCCATGACTACAACTACATAGTAGCAACGTGACTGCTCTGAAAAATGAGACAGGTATTTCAGACCTGTCCAGGCTCAACTAGAGCATACGTGCCCGTGTACCCAGACACTGGGTACTCTGCATGTACTCTGTCTACTAGCACAGGAGAACTCCAAGAAATAGGATGGAGAGCATGTAAGGCTTACAGCAACTCCTGTTATTAGAGATAAAAATGATAAAAATGTCTTAGATGAAGGCCCTTCATTTTTTTGTTGAGTCTAGGTGAAGAGAGTAACTGAAGAAAACAAATTAAACACTTCAGAATATATTAAAAACAAACAAACAAAGAAAACACACAAATGTTTAGGTTTTGACAAACTGTACACAAAAACATCCTTTTGTACAGGGAGCAGGAGTCCCCATGCTCCAGTGTGACACATGTTTCCTAGGAGAAAAACACAACCTTCCATGCTATCTTTAGCTCTCTGTAACAGCAGTATTAGTAGCTGGTGGGTGCTGCCCTCAATTCCACCATTTTGTTGGGTTTTTTTCATATGAATTCACTTGTTACCCTCTGTGGGAATAACACAGCTGCTGCTTGATTCACAAGCTGATGCAGTCTGTTAAAATATTGCACTGGGTGGTGAGGGCCTTGGAAATTAAATCTCTTAGGTTAATACAAATGTCTGAGCCTGTGTGTGAAGCAGCACAGCCAAGAAGTTTAAAATGGGCAACTGCTTTTTTAACAGTTTCCTGCCCACCCAAATTGAATTAAATGTAAGTGTCAGGATGAGTAATAAATATATGTATGCTGTTTCATATTTCTTTGTCTAGTGGTAATAAGTGTGTTTCTGGGCACCTGAGAAGAAGCCTGACTACTTTATGCTCTCATCGATGTAGGAGGACTCTGAAAAAAGGAGGGATTGTGCCAACTGAGAGCATCTGAATATGTGTGGCTGAAAGGGGCTTCAAGAGACAGGGAAGAAACTTGCCATGTATCTACAGACTTGGGCATCCTTCAGCGTGGTTTGGAGCAAAGTGAAATACCAAGCTTCAGAGAAAATTGAATGCTTTCTATGGACTCAAAGTTTATATCCACACTAATCAACTGAAAAAGGCCAGGGCATGACCTGAAGCATTGTCATATGAACAGCCCTGTTGCTTAATTGCTTTTGCTCTCCCTGGCATGATTTGATCTATACCACCTAGCACACTCTCAAGGAACATTCAGATACTCTTGGTACAAGGACTGCTCCTAATAGGCAAAACAGATGAGGTTTCCCTTTTGTGGGTGAAAAGAAAGTTTAACCATGTGAATGCATATCATGCTCTGCCATTTGCCGTGTGGAAGAGGAAGATATAAGGTGACCTAGTTGAGTAGTGAAGGCCTAATCATGCTCTTGGCTATTGGGAAGTGACTGGGCCCAGGGAGAGCAATGCTAATTATTGAAGATGGAAGAGTGGGTTCTCTTGTAGCTCATATATTCAAAAATCTCTGCTTGATCCAACACATATGCCCCTGAAATTTCTTATTAAAAATCGAGTGGGCAAGGAAATCTAATAAAGAAAAATTAGACCCTTCTGCATTCTTTTAAATTAGTATTTTGGATTATTGATGAAATCTTAATTAGATGCTATAATTAGTTTGGAAAATTGCATAGTTTGAACTAGACCCATGTGTTATGTCCACTTGCCAGAGAGAAACTGGAATTGCTTCAGTATTTCCTCTGCTGTAGTTGAGATCATTTTGTCAGGCATTTGAGAGGTGCGTTCTTGCCACAGGTTTTAGATTCAGAAGTCACCATTATGACCACGTAATCTTACTTCCTGCAGCCTCACAACCTAAAATACCATACATAGCATTTATTGCTTTTGTCAGGGCCCTGGGTGCCCCAGTAGGCCTTCTGGCCTGACCAACCTTATCTGGGGCCTCTCACCATGTGTACCCATGGGGCAGGGAGGCCGTTTTGGCTCTGCTCAGCCTGGGGCTGTTAGTCCCTGCCCCACTGATGCTGCGGCAGTGCTGGTCTCCAGCTCACCCACAGCCATGCCTTCGTTGTCCCAAGCCATGACCAGCAGACTGATGACCCAGCTTGATGTCAGCTGTGCCCTGTCACCACAAACCTGTCTAGCCACCCGGACTCTTGGCCAGCCCTGGCTGCCCCACTTGGGCCTTCCTTGCTTGTTTCATCCTGGGGGCTGTGGGATGGGGCCCTGGCAGATGAGGCCCGTGTCCTGCTGGTCATGTCTTCATGCTTGGCCCTCAGGTCCCTGCCCCTTAATGAGCAGCCAGCCATTGCTGTGCTCTGGCAAATTTCACTAGATTGCTTGTAAATTACAATATAGGTTGAATTTGCCTTGCAGTTATTGCAGCATAAATCAGGAGTTATATCATAGAAGATGATGTGATTTTCACCTCTGTAAAATCAGAATATGCTCTACCTGAAGTCCCAGATGTCCAATTTTCTACTACTTGTGTAACTTCCTTGTCTAGCTACCATAGGACTTATTTCTCCCTTGATACAAACACCTCAAGGAGAGAATATGCACCATATTTTATTAAGTAATCTTTAAAGACTCTGAGTTCTTTCATGCTGCATGGTGCAGAGAGAAGTAGAAAAGGAGGAAAAATGATAACATGGCATAAACTTCGAAAGCTGAATCTTGAATTTTGAATCTTGCCTGCAGGATGTATGAGCTGGTTGAGGAGCTGTGTAGCCAAGTTAAGAAATTCTGGGAGGAGGTGAGCAGACTACACAGTGTCAGGGAAGATGAAAGAAAGGTTGATTGGATAATCAGAGGGATCCTGCAGAGATGAGAGCCCAAGTCAGTCTCACATCAGTCCCACTTCTATCCTAGTAACCCTCTGGCACAATCCATCTTTAGAGGTCCCTTCCAACCCAAACTGTTCTGTGACTCTATGATCATGAGGAACAAAAAATATCTGCCTTTACCGAAGCAAACATGAGTGTATCTGTCTAACAGTGCATTTTTAGCACTTTATTTCATGGGCTATATACTTATTTTGATACTAAATGCCTGCAACTCCTACATTTTTAAGCCCTGTGTTGAATACAGGTAGAGTTGCTTTGTGGGCATACAGAAACTAATTATGACATTTGTAAATTCCTGAATCTTTAAAGATTTTTGGCATATTTGTTACTGATCAAATGGGTAATATGTAGCACAATTTCATAGCAACTGTTTCAAAGCCCACCATTATACAGCTGTTTTTTATCCAGGTACTTGCATTCTATACCAACAAGGATATTTCCTATATGCACTTCTTTTTTGCCGTGTTGGAGACATATACTCTAGGTATTAATCCTAAAACTGTAAGTTGCCTGATTTGAAAGATGAAAGTATGTACCCTGTTCCTTCAGATACAGTAGGACAAATGAGTTCTTTCTAAACCTTTAAAATTGTCTCTTCAGCTGCTCCCTCCTCCACTGTACTTGCTGTAATGCATGAGCCATTAAAATTAATGGGGCATTAGAACAACCCTACAGTCAGATGAATTGGTCTGGTCCAAGTAAGTACATCACTGAGTTTTCTTGTTTTTCTTCTAAATTGATTGTCATTCTTTATAAAAGGTTTGAAAAGTCTTCATTTATTGATGAAAGCTCTCCATGGGAAAGGCTATTTGCTTTTTTTCAGCTCTCAGGAGCTCTTCGTCTTCTGGTCTGCTTCACACCTTCTCTCGGTTGGAATGTCAAATACTCCTAGTAAGTGGGCACTTCCGCTAATCCCCACCCTCAGTATACTTAGCAGTTCATAGGGCCTCACTAAAAGTCCAGGATACGCTTTGCTTTTTCAGTTCTGCAGGATAGTAATTCTCTTGCATCTTTCCAGGCCAAATAATATAAGGATTCTCAACTGGCCTTCGTTAGATTCTGTGGGTTTTATTCAGAATTGCATTTATGAGGCTAAGATTTTTATGACTGCTCCTTCAGATACAACAGAAACATACCCATGAGCCACCCCAAGCCACCTGTGTCTCCTGAAGAAGAAGATAAGGCCCTGTTTTGGTTTAACCCCAGCTAGCAACTAAGCACCGCTAAGCTCTATCACTCCCCCCACCCTCAGCTAGACAGGGGAGAGAAAATATGACAAAAGGCTCATGGGTCGAGATAAGGAAAGAGAGAGATCACTCAACCAATTACCATCATGGGCAAAACAGACTCAACTTGGGGAAAACTAACAATTTATTGCCAATCAAACAAAGTAGGGTAATGAGAAATAAAACCAAATCTCAAAACACCTTCCCTCCGCCCCGCCCTTCTTCCTGGGCACAGATTCACTCCCAAATTCTCTACCTATTCCTCCCCAGCAGTGCAGGGGGACAGGGAATGGGGGTTGGGGTCAGCTCACCACACATTATCTCTGCCGCTCCTTCCTCCTCAGGGGCAGGACTCCTCACTCGTCCCCTGCTCCAGCGTGGGGTCCCACCCACGGGAGACAGTCCTCCACGAACTTCTCCAACGTGGGTCCTTCCCATGAGCTGCAGTTCTTCACGAACTGCTCCAGCGTGGGTCCCTTCCATGGGCTGCCGTCCTTAAGGAGCACACTGCTGCAGCGTGGAGCACACTGCTCCAGCGTGGGTCCCCCATAGGGTCACAAGTCCTGCCAGAAAACCTGCTCCAGAGCAAGCTCCTCTCCACAGATCCACCGGTCCTGCCAGAAGCCTGGTTCAGCGTGGGGTCCTCTGTCCATGGGGCCACCGGTCCTGCCAGGAGCGTGCTTCAGTGTGTGCTTCCCACGGGGTCACAGCCTCCTTTGGTCATCCCCCTGCTCCGGCGTGGTGTCCTCCCCAGGCTGCAGGTGGAGATCTGCTCCCCCGTGGACCTCCCTGGGCTACAGGGGGACAGCCTGCCTCACCATGGTCTTCATCACCACGGGCTGCAGGGGAATCTCTGCTCTGGTGTCTGGAGTATCTCTTCCCTATCCTTCTTCACTGACCTGGGGGTCTGCAGGGCTGTTTCTCTTACATGTTCTCATTCCTCTCTCTGGCTGCAGTTTCTGTGCCCCAGCAACTTTTTTCCCTTCTTAAGTATGTTCTCCCAGAGGTGCTACCTCCATCACTAATGGGCTCAGCCTTGGCCAGCATTGGATCCATCTTGGAGCTGGCTAGCATTGGCTCTGTCGACATAGGGGAAGCTTCTAGCAGCTTCTCACAGAAGCCACCCCTGTAGCCCCCCTGCTCACAAAACCTTGCCACGCAAACCCAATACAGGTCCAGACCATTAATGCATGCTGTGGGGTTTCTCATTAATGACCGAAACTTGGTAGACAAGCCAATGGCGAAGTCTCCTCCGGGAAGAAAAGCAGTAGAAGGTCCTCTGTTCTCATTTTTCCAGCCACAAATAGATGACCAGAAAATCTTAGGCACAAATACTCACTGCCCTGACAATCTGATGCCCAATTAACATGCACCAGTGGTGCCATGTTCTGTTAAGACTAGTGGGTCCAAGGATTTAGACTGAGGACTAGGTAAGTTTATTACTGCACTATTACTGCAAATACAGGACTGGTACCAGAGGGCCACCTTTTCACAACTAGCTTTTGCTGAACTTAGCTCAGTTCTTACTCTAATCAAGACATCTGCTGCCTCTTTTCCCACCTCAGACTAAAATCTAAGCATACATCTTTATGAGGTATACAGCATAAATACTTGAAATTAGCTACTTTTAGGAAGAAAAATATACTTTCCATCCTACATACCAGAAGAATTGTGCAAAGAGGGAAAAATTAAATGATGCATATTTCCACTGCAGGTAGAAAACAAAATATAAAATGAAAATATGGCAATAAAGCGACAGAAGATTTTCCATTTTTCAGTCTAAAACATGAAATGCAACATTTGTGAGGAAAACGAGTTTCACAATTTAGATGGATTTTTTCTTTCGCCAGCTGAGTTATAACAAACACTGAAAAAGATTAGATAAGAGTGAATAATTTCTACTCAAATTAGAACTTTAATATGTAAATTGTGTATCTTCCTGTTCTATTCACCTTTGTCCATTTATTCCACCTTGCCTTGATCTGTGAATCCTACCACCCATATTTCCTAGTGTTTGTTTCTTTCCACCTTCTTTTCCTATCCTTTTCCTTACTTAATTTTATTTTCCTTTTTTTTTTAATTATTTTTAAGAGCCTGTTATAAAGCTATCTCTTTTTGGTTAGCTTCTTTCATTTTCATGTTTTGGGGTTCCATGTTTTTTTGTCCACGCATTTTATTTTAAATAAAAAACCCCATGTTTTAAATCTGAAGTTACTGAGAGCTAAGAGGCTTTTATAGCTTGCAGACTGAGCTTGTATTTAGGCAAAAAAATAAAGCTGCTTTTCACATTTTCATGTTTAACACCATAGCTTGCTTAAAAATGTACTGCCACTAACCATTGTTCTCAAGCAGCCTTTGTTCTGCTAAAGCTTAGCATCAGAACATTGATATAAAGGGTATTCTTCTTCCTTGGAATATTCTGCTATATGAACTAAGATTGTACCTGTATCAGCCCCACAATACTCAAAGCATATTAGAGATACAGGCCTTTCACAATCATTGATATAGTACCTTGATGAGAACAGGTTATTGGATTGCTTATAATTACATATTTCAGTGTGCATTGATAGAATTTATTTTGATAAAGAACTTCATGGTGTCTGAAGTAGGTTTTTTGCAGATGCAGTAAATTAGCTGGCTAAAGAGGATTTATACTAGTTGGTTTAAAACAAGAGTGCATTAAGAGTGACAAAGAGTGTTATATCTGTAAGGCAGTACTTTTTTGTACAGAGAACTGTCCTGTGTGAACTCAAAGCCAAGTCAGTTAAGAGCATTTCCCTTCTTGGTATATCACTGCTTTCACATGAGTCATTAATTCTGGCTACCACAGACACAACTGGAATGAGAAGTGGCAATCTGAGCAAAATCAAAATTCATTTGCCTTCTGTAATAGAGAATACAGGCTTAATTGCTCACAGGTTGCTGCATATATCAACTGAGAGGCAGAATCTATCTGATACATCTGATAAGGAAAGTCACAGAATGAGTATTTGATTCTTTTTATTACTCTAAACTTAATTATTTTTCTGTAAACACTCGTGTTTTCATCCATTGTAAATAAACCTATTTTTCAATGTGTTTTTATTGATAGATATCGACTAAAATATAGTGTTGTCAACTCCTGTGACTTTAACATGTGTTTTGAAGCATTTGCTGTTTTTATTAAAGCCTCAGCTCCTGAAGATACGAGATTGCTGAGCAATCTTAGCTTTCGTTATGAAAAATGTGAACACTTAGATTTCATAGTTGTAGAGAAAAAGCCTGAAAATGAGAAGCCTAAGACTTGTAAACCATTCAGCATAACAAAAAACCCCCCTCTTATTTTTAATATCTCATAATTTTTAAATGAGTCTCATTATTTCAGGTTGGGATGGAGGAATAAGGAAGTATGAGTCATGGTTTTGAATGAAAGAGGTTTATAATACCGAAAAATAGGCACAATTATAAAGTACAGTTTCATGCTCAGCTTTCTTCCCTGATTTTTCTGATACATTGCTGATATTGCTCATCATTTTTGAACTGACCTTCAACAGTGAAACAATCTGGATAGAAGCATGGTGGATTCTTGATCATAGAAAGCCGTTAACTGCTAAAGAATCTTTTTGTAAAATATTTCTAAAATATTTCTAATGGCTTAAACAGAATTGAAGAGCTTTCTGCATCAGTTGTCAAGCACATCTTTGCATTATCTAGAAGGTCAGAAAAGACTCTGCATATAACTTCTGGCTACAAAATCTGTTAGCTGGGAAATGTAAATAGCGACATCTATAGTTGTTGCTTCTAGAAGCATTATTCAAAGCTGACATAAAAAGGCAGCAGCTATTTCATCTTTATTTTATTCTATTTCATTTTATTTTATTTAAGGGAATTCTGTCTACATAAATACAGTATTGAAGTAACTATCAGGAAATGCAGATCTTTATCTTTACTACAATTATAGCATATTATTTTCCAACAAGAAGAACACATTTTGCATTCACACCCATTAGGTATGTGCCTTAATAGTCTAAGTCCATCCAGAAAACAAAAATACATGAGAAACAGCACTGTTAGATGGGCTAGGATGTACATTTCGTGGAGCTATTAAGTAGAAGTGTCACAGTCTGTGGTTGAATGTCTTTTACAAATCCTTTAGCTTTATGCATGCTGTTTTCAGATGATATTTTGTGTAGTTTCCAATTAGAGATGCAAAGGTTAGTGGAAGTTATTACCTAAGGACCTGATTCAGGACTGATACTGACTTCAAAGAGGGACCAGACATGAAAAGTAGCAGTAGCTTAGAAAAGATCCTGCAGCTGTTTTATAATATTTTTTATGCTGGTGAGCTTGTTATGTGACAGTACAACGGTCTTCAAGAGATTATAGACATTATTCCACATATGCTTGTGTTGTTAAGCATTAGAGATCAGACTATTTTAGATTTTGATATGAAAAGCTAAATGGACAGCTCTTCAGTCCACAAACTACACCTAGGAAGATTTTGAATTTCAAAGCTAGTCATGAGAAGCTTGTCATGAGAAGTTATTTAGGGTCACACAGTAAAGGAAAATCTCTGGGCTTGAGATGTAAAGAAGAAAAACCACTGGTGTTTTTTATTATACTTATTGTGAAATGGAAGTCTACCTTGGAGTACAAGAATGTTTACAGTACCTTGAGTAACAGGGGCCATACACAAGGGACTGATAAAAGGGATAGCTTTCTGTTTTTCTTAGCTAGTTGGTCGGTCATATTCAATGTAGTGCTCATGAAAGTGCCAGACTGGCACACCACAAGTTCACACCTTCCTATTTTTTGAGGCTCCACTCCTGAAAAGTGCAGAGCGGTCGTAGCTGAAGTTGTTCAGCAGGCATCGTTCGGTACCTTGCAGATTTAAGCAGTAAGAATCAGCAAGGTAAATTTTTCCATATTACTTCTCATTTCTCAAAGCTAAAACTTTCAACTCTTGCTTAGACAAGGCTTTCCGGAATAATCGTATGTACGGTATGTCGTTCCTCTCTTTTTTCCTCCTCTTGGCTGCCAGCCAGTGTTCTGTGAAAATCTAGCCTTGGCTATCGAAGATGAACAGTATTTGTGTTGGAAATGAAGCCAAACATAACATCTCATTTTATATACTGACTGTTTGCTGCTAATGGAATCATGGAAGCAGAGAACTCATTATTAAAAAAAAAAAAAAAAGAAAGAAAAGAAAAGAAAAGAAAAAAAAAAAGATAACTTACTTA
>JAVJGG010000030.1:27895571-27909842 GCA_035590195.1 Aviceda cuculoides | reverse complement strand
AAACTGCCTTTATCTTGACCCATGAGGGTTTTTTCCATCTTACTTTTTCCCCTCCCTGTCCTGCTGAGGGGGCGAGTAATAGAGTGGCTTGGTGGGCACCTGGTGTCCAGCCAGGGTCAACACACCACACATGAGTACCACAGGTTCTGACTGTGGCACTTTCTCCAGCTGCTTAAAGAAGGCTTCATCTGCCTCCTCTTCTTGATCAGGTAATCTGTAGCAGACATCAACTACTACATGACCTCTGCTGATCTGTTTTCTAATACTTTACCCACAAGCTCTCAGCTGCTTTGTCACCTGCCGCAATGCATAGCTTCATGCATTCAACGATATGCAACTTCACCTCCACCTGCTCACTATCTTTCCTAAAGAGCCTGCATCCCTCCATTGCAGCACTCCAATCATGAAGGCTATCTCACCATGCCTTTATAATCCCAATAAATTTACAGCTCTGCAACTGCAGATTTCTAATTCCTCATGCTTGTTCACACATGTGCTCTATCCCTTGTGTCCTCGCTTTTCTTCCAGTTATGGTAACCTTCCCCTAGCTTAGGTAGTTAAGCTCTCTCCTCAATAGATTAGCAAACCTGTTTGTGAAGACACTCATGCTCCACTGTAAGATGTGCCTCATCTCTGCTCAGTAGCCCTTGCTCCTCAGGGAAGGTCCTGTGATCACTGAAGCCACAGCCCTGCCTCAGAAACCAGCCGTGCAGCTAGGTATTGACTCACTGGATAAATCCAATTCTCCAGCCTTTCCCTCTGCCTGGCAGGATGCAGGAAGCACTACCTGGGTCCTCAGGACCTTCACCCTTCCTCCCATAGCTCTGAAGTCACTCTTTATATGTTTTGGCTTATCCCGATGGCACTCCTGGTGCCCACATGGAAGAGCAGCAAGTGGTAATAGTCAAAAGGCCAGACAAGCCTTGGCAGTCCCTCTGCAACTTCTTGGCCCACAGCAAGCAACAAACATCCTGGCTTGATATCTCAGGTCATCAGATGGTGCCTCCACCCCATGAAAGGGGAAACCGCCTATAAATATCACTTTTCTCCTTCAGGTAGGTGCATGATTTGGGCTCAGCCCTGGCAATTTCCCTGAAGGGTCTTGTTCATGCTCACCAGTGCCCAGCATACTATACCCATTGTGATTTGCAGGTCAGGCAGGTGGATTTCCCCCCATTGCTGGTAGTCACAAGATTCTAGCCTTCCCCACCTGGCAGCCACCCTCCACCAGCTGTGTGACCTGGCCCCCAGCTGTTTCCCCTTCCTTGCTTTGTGCCGCTCAGGCTCTTGGAGATGCCGAATGGCAGTGGCCTTGGTGCCATGCCTGCTGAGGGCTGGTCCCCCTTTCCCACTGTCCCACCAAGGGGTGGCTCTCCTCCCTGCAGGGGTGTTCCACCTCAGCACAACAGCAGCGCGCACCCTGTTTAGGAATCTTAAGGGGTTTTTTTGGTTTTAAACTAGTGTGTCTGTAAAGATTTAGTGTTTAGAGGCTAAGTTGATGGCTGAGTGTACTCACAGTTTTGGATTTAATTCTTCATGTGTCTCACTTGAATATGGGTCTTCATGAGAAAGATCTGAATGGTTAATGATCTGAACTACTGCATAAAGATATTTTTCAGTAGCTTTGGGCTGCCCTGGTACCATTCTCTAAATCTTACAGAACATCTGTCTCTGGCAGCACTGGCGGGCTGGCCAGTTTGACTTCTACCTGCGACTCCAAGCATCCCACTCCAGACTGGGTGCCGCTGCCCACTGCAGGCACCTGCTTTCACCATCTGATGGACATCAGTTTCTTGCGTGAACATCATGCTTCCTAGCGGTGGTGTTACCAGTATTTTGCCTCTGTCTCCTCCACTGAAGCTAAAAAGAGCTCGAGAGAAGGAGTTGTAGTCTGTTGCTGCCTCTGCATTATCTGCTAAGCTAATAAAATTGCCCTGCAATTGGTTCATGAAAGTGCTTTGAATTAGTGAGTTTACCACAAAGAACTGAAATGTAAAGCCCTTAGGTTAGCTACCCAACACCCATGTTATTCTTGGAAGCTTTGCTAGATATCCGTACTTTGAGCATCTGAAAACCTTTGGCAACGTGTCTTCACTCTGAAATGAACCTGAAGTGAAAGCAAAAGCCCGAAGCTAAATCTCAAAGTTCACCTTCCAATAATTGCTTCCTCAAACTCCAGTCTCACCTTCAGCTTCTTCATTTATTGTCTTGTGTTTCTTCTGGGAAACACCTGCATTTCCTACCTGTAGACCTGTGCAATGGCAGGGAAATCTTTGTGTCTTTTGCCTTATAAATACTGTGTTGGTATGATCGCTGGTAGGGTCATAACGAAGGAACTGTGCTTGCATCCAGTGTAAGTTTGTGTTTTCATTGGTTCTGAATCAAGGTGTGGCTGTTTCCACTTCTTCCTATCAATGTTAAACTTCTGTTTTAATCATGATTCCCAAGAGTTGTCATCTCACTCTTTGAGAAGTGTCCACTTCCTCTTGTCTCAAAGGCTCATGGGGTCTGAACCAGATTTTGGCCTTGTTATGTAAATTATTTCTGTCCCCTATAATTAAATTGAAGTCTATATAAATGTCTATGACACTGAAGTACTTATCTGAAAATGCTATGTAATTACATGAAAAAAAAGTGACAGCAGCTAAAACTACTGCATTCCCTGTGCAGAAATGCAACCTGAGTTTGGATGTGAGTAGAAGAATGGCTACAAGCTTAGGCATAAATAAATAATCTGAGTATTTTAACTGCATCAGTTACATGTATGCAAGTACATCTTAAGAGGCCTACAGTTTAAATTTATTGTCTTGGGTTAGTAGTAAGTAATAAATGTATTAGTCTTTTCCAGTCTGTTTTATAACTGAGCAATTCAGGCGTTTAATTCTTGCTTCTAGTTAAATGAGTAATTTTAATTACAAAGTAATTGATTGAACAGTGTAAACACACTTTATTTCTAATTAATATGAGTGTATTATGTGGTGTATTGTACCAATACATCTTTTGTTAATGTTTCTGTAGGTTCGCATCCTCTATTTGCTGCAATGAATGGGAGTTTCTTGATGCCTTTTCATTTCTTCAGGAAACATGGTGTTAGAGCTCTTGGAAGTAGTATTGTAGCAAAATCATTAGAAGGATATGTTTGAACATGTTTAACAAGATAAGACTCTTCTTACAAAAAAAGATCGGAAATTTTCCATGTGTTTTTTTAAGTATATTTTAAATTTCAGTGAAAAAGAAGACTAGAAATAAGGCTGGGTTTGACTAATACATTATGTGATATTCTCCAACGCATATCAGCTACTCATAACACTTTTACTTCATGTGCTACCCCACTCTCCTCTTGGGCTGAGGAAATTTTTAATTTCTTTTTTATTTTCAGGGTTTGCTACTTAAATAAGGATTAATATGTTTTCTGCTTGTCTTGATGCTTCTGTGAGCAAGGCTATATTTAAGGTTAAATCTGACAGCCAACCTCTGCCCATGTTGCCAGTCGTCTATGAATTTCTCGGCATTCCTCCCCTCTAACTCTGCTGGAGGTTTTTGTGCTTGTCTATGCCAATCACTATACACTGGCCTCTATGTACGAGCGAGGAAAGGGTGAGCAGCGATGACTGTTGCTTGCATTTCACCATGTGAATGACCCTGTTTTCCTGTGCTGTCTCCAAACTGATTCTTTCCCCTTCTTCTCCCAGCCACTTGAAAGAGGTGGGTGCCACACTTACTCTAGTTTTACCTACTTTCATTTTCATCTTCCTTTTACCAGTAGGGACAAAAACTGGTTTCCACGTGCTCATACAAAAGAAAAGGAGGTTTGCTATTAATAGGAATAGAGAATATACAGAACCATCAGATTGCTTTATCTGTCTCCACAGAACACTATTATTTTTTTTACCTGACATACGTTTGCCTGCCTTTCTATTTTTGTCATCGTATACTGAGGTATCTTAGATTTTTGACACTAGTTTGCAGATTCAACTTTCGAGGAAGGATTTGATTCTCTGTTCATATGATGCCTGGAATCTAGGATGTTATGACCCTGACTTGTCACTTTTGGATACTACAGTTATACAAACAGCTGACCAATAACATGTTGCCAAATACATATTTGGGTTCTGTGTTGACCATACTTTCCTGAGTAACAGTTATCAAAGAAATCCTACAAGCAAACTTGTAAGAGTCTTACAGAGGTTGTGATCACCCTGTTTCATATGAAGGGAGAAATTTGAGTAGATGGCAAATAGCCCTGCACGTGATTTTCTTTTAATCATTCATATGAGGTAGACAGCTGTTTGGATAGTGCTTATTAGTAACGCTGAAATTACTGGTTCAGAAACTTTCTGACAGCATGCAGATAACTGCAAATAGTTTTCAGCGTAATTCCTTTTTCTAAAAGAGAAACGGAGAAACCAAAAGAGAAATTTCTTCCAGAAAAAGAGCTACCTGTTTATTTTCTTTGAAGATGAATCCTAGTGTAAGTAAATATCTTTCACTTTGACTGAGATTAGTTGCTTTCAAATTTTCCACGGTAAACACATAAGATAGGCTGCTCTAAACTGAAGTCCCCAGTTGCAAACTGGGTCCTAATTGGCAAATCTCTGTAGGTACACAGGAGCTTACCCATTTTTTCTGTAAGAATCAGATTAAGACTTTCTCTAGGAAATTCAGACTATCAAGTAGTATCCCCATGCCAGTTTTAGAGGATATAGATATGTTCTTATGCTTCTTTTGATTCTGCATTTATTTGGTCTGGCTTTGCTTCTGTACTTAAAACATCACAGCCTTCATACAAGTTATCAAGAGGTAAAGCTGAGTGATGCTCTACCAATCTGGGAATACAGGTGTGCCTCTGTTGACTGGAATCTCAAGCCAGCTGAGGCATTTATTCCCCAATTTCTTAATTTTCTAATTGTTGTCTTTCTGTTTCAATACTAACAAAAAGTTTTGGAAATTGAATACTGGCAGTGTGAAACAGCCTATTATAATCTGGTCAGTAGTTTATGAGTTTTATGTTCTGAACATTGTCAATACCTCTTTCACAAAATATTGAAGATTATTCGTTACTTTAAGTCACAAACGATATTCTGGCCACATGATTTGTAAATTTTATTTTTTCTGGGGTCTCTGAAAACTTTTCTTTCCCCATTAAATGTACAACAGTAACAGGCTATGAAATCTTGGATAATGAAACTGTAGAAAAAAGTACACACATCAGCAGTTAATTTCCAGGAATAAGAACTCAGAATAACATCCATTTTAGAATACCATAAAACAAAACAAAAAAAACAAACAAAAAGATCGATTATGTTTTCTTCTTCTTTGCTTTATGTATAAGTGTGTTCAACAATTTTCTTGTAGTCTTGGATTCATAAGTTGCAAATGCTGCAGACCAGAGCCTGTGAACTATGGCTGTCATATTTTTATTTGACTTAATGTTTTCTGCAGCATTATTGTGGCACCACTCTAGAAAGTTCACTGTAGAGCAGTCTCAGCAAAGTGGCTGCACTCTGATTTGATGTCAAGTGCTATTATTGAAAGGATAACAAGAAATGATCTGCTGGTGACATCTGTTCTCTGTCTGTGGCAACTTAATACTGTTGTTTAACTGCAGTCTGGATTGCAGTTTAAATGTATGCCAGAGCACATACAAAGGTCTGGGAAGGTTCTTCAGTGAAGGGGAAGTTCACAGAGAATTTTGTGATAGTCAAATGGTACAGCTAAATAAATTGTTTTCCCTTTCTCTTTCCTGCCCTGCTTAAACATACGCTATTCCCAGCTCTGTCAGTACACATGCCTGGGATTTGCTTTTCCAGTGAAGATGGCATATGCCTCTTTGATGTAGGTGGTAGAATCTGCCTCCACAATTACATAATGTGACAGTGACAATGAATTGAAAACAAGGCTATTAAAATTCAGAGAGCTAAAAATTGCTGCCATCGTATTTCCTTAAACTGCTGTTATTCCTTGGTAAAATACAAATCCTCACATTAATATTCAAGGAAATCATTACTGCTGTGTTTTTCAAGACCACCCCCATCCAAAAAAACCCCTGTAGCTGGAATTGTCTCTTACACAATCTTTCCATTTAGCATATGGTGTGAGATTGATGTTATATAATCACATCTCACTTAAAAGTATAATTAAATCCTGTATTTTCCATGTGATGGAAAGATCAGAGCCTCTAAAATATCGCAGAGGTATCAGTCAGCAGAATTCCTGAATATATGCAATAAATGGTCTTGATTTTCTCTCTTAATTGGTGTTTTTGGGGCTATGAACCGTTTTCCATCTGTAAAAATAAGAAATAAATTCCCCCATTATGGCAATGCACAGAAACAAATGCTTTGTATCATGATAATGAAAAAGACCTGAAATTACTTTCTCTTTTGCAGTTTCTATGATTTAATAAGCATGACAAGTATGAACAGGAAGAAAGAATGTGTCCTTTCCACTATGGAGATAACTTACTGAACACGGTGACAGTATGACAGTAAAGAACTTTACATTGCACATACTGGCACACACAGCGTAACATTAATGTCAATATTGTGAAGTGGCCAAATGCTAACCCTTCTTTAATAGCAAAAGGACACTATGTGAGAAACTTACAAAATACTTTCTTCTAATCTCTTTACCTTGTCAATTATGTATCAGTAGTGTGATATAAAACACATAATCTTGTTTACGTTTACTACATCTAAATTTTAAGCCACAAACAGAATGTGGCCCCTCCCTCATTCCTTTTTTCATTGCCCTGTCTTCTGGAAAGAGGTATATTTATGGCCTTTTAGAAACAGCAGTTTTCTAATGTTGCTACTAAGTGAGACAACTGTGGTGGAAAAAAAAATGTAGGAGGAAAAAGCAAGGCAAGAAATGGGATGCTGGTGCTTTGGTCAAGGGAGCGACTGACCAGTATTGTAGCTGGCTTCAACCCTCATGCTGGGGTTTCTTGCTGACATAATGATAACATAGAATATGAAAACCTGCATTAAGGACTGCTAAAGAAGAGAGAGAATAAAAGAGAGGGAAACAAGAACATACAACAAATAAAAGTTTAAATGAAAAAGAAAAGATCCATTCAGAGAAATGCAAGAGGAAGACAAGTAAGAACGTTATGTGACTATTTGTGAAGATGGAAAATAGAAGCAAAAAATGTAAAAAGCAGTGTGCAATATTTCTTTTCTGATCACAGTAGTAATTTTACTACATGCTAGTTTCTGAAGTTGTGTGTGTGATAAGTAGCACAGCTTAATTTACAAAACAGTTATGCAATGACAATTTCTCATTCAACTTCAGCCTGCTGACTACTCCAAAAATCAGGGCAGTGTTTCAGTTCTCTGGCTTTTGTGACGATTGTGGGGGCAGGGTGGCTCTAAAAACCCTGGGGTTTTTGGTTACTGTAGTTGTGAAAACAACCTTGGACAGGATAAAGAAATTAGATTCTGATTTACAAAAAAGCTGCAGAGAAGGAACAGCTGAGACTTACGCTGTCACTAGAGGCAAACAACATGGGTGTACTGCACATTATTTGCATTATTTGTTGTGGCAAGTAATCTCTATAACAGCCTTGGAACTCCTGCAGAGCTAATGGTGCAAAAGAATTGCCTTGTCATGGGTAGTTAATTTGGGGACTTTAGAAATCAGTAAAAAGTGAAGAGCATGGAAGAAGTATGCATGGGGGAATATTTACCTAGACTAGCTATGCTGACTTGAAAGGGAGGAAAAAAGGTCATGAAGAGAAATCAGAACATAGAAGTAGAAATATGGGATAGAAAATGTAGTGCTGGTAAAAGTTAACTTCATGACTTATGATTAGATACTGAAAGACAGTACAGGGCAGATCTGTGAAGCCAATGGGTGGTGAAACTTCTTTAGTTTTGGAAATGCAGTTCCAGGTTCTAAGGGCATAAATTAATGATACATTACAATGGAACTAATTTAGTAGGAAATCAAGTTTGCATTACCCTTATGAAGTTCTGTGGGATGAATAGTACTGGAATGGATGTCAGAAGAAAATAAGCAGATGTCAGCTCTTTTTAAAAATAACACAAAACGCATTGATCAAATCATAAGTACTGTGGAAGTTGAAGTCAGTATTTTTCTCTGTGTTTGTGAAGTTAAAGGAGACACTATATTCTTAAATAGTATCACAACTAGTCATAGGGGAATTTGTCTTAGTAAGTTTTGCTGCTTCTGCTTTTTATTTCTGTTGTTCAGGATCTTAGCAGGAGGCAAATTGTCCTTAAAATATTAATGTTTGAGCTTGAACTAAAGGGGATGCATGAGCTCACAGATTTCCCCACGCAACCCGATTGCCTTACATTCCTCAAGAGCTAAGTGTTCTAACACACCTGAAAGGTACACGGAAGATCTATACAGCTGCTTTCAGAAAGCATTGAGCCGTGGGTTCTCGTATCCAGTGATCGCGAGTATTGTCACAGTTTCTTTATTGCTTGCTTTGTTCATATGAGAGAGAGCTGAAATAAGTCTTGGGTTTCAAAGTGAGAGAAAAGAGATAAACAGATAACAGAAGTCTAACTTTTGGGTCCATTTGAAAAAATGGTGTTCAAGATACATTCAGTATTTTTCCAGGGGCTTCAAGTGATCACTCGAGCATACATATCAATCTATTAAAAAATTGTCAGATGAAGAATTATGTTAATTTCTTCCAGTATGCATCTGGGTTTTTTCTCTTCGAGTTCACCTGATGTTATCAGGAGGCAGGATGTCAGGCCACATAACTCATTCGAATTACGCATGTTGCAGTTAGAATGCTAATTACGGGGAAAAGTGTAACTTCCTCTGTGTTTCAAAGGCACTGTCCTGGGAAAGGTTGGAGTTGCTATTTCAAAGGATTAGGAGGAAGACTCTCCAAGATAGTGGTGTCAGTGAGATATCATAAAATATCCAGTATTTTTTAACTGCTATGTATATACTGTGTACCCATGATAATATAAGGAATTTCAATATAGTGGTTTGAGATGCATGTAGCAACATGTTCTTCAGGTGTTTTTAGAACCTTGTTCAGATGAGATGATACCTGAACTGATTACATGAAACCAAAGAAGCTCGTAAGGTCAGAAGTCTGTGAAGTTACTCAAAAGACCCGATAAATTTGTGAAAGTTTGAGGGATTTTTCTGCCCCCCTGAGGACTATGAATAAGACACAAGTGCATTTGCAAGTTGTTCTCACAGAATTCAAATGGATGGAATGTGTTGGAGCACCACTGCTAAAACATTGTCAGCAGAAAGCACACCTGTCTGCAAAGCTGGGGCAATATTTTGTACCACATACAGACTACATACCTTTCTTTAGTGAGTGTGGCATACTTACTAGATGGAAATGGACATGTTTGTACATTAGTGGGTTTCTTCTTATCTTCAAAACCCTCAAAAGTCATGAGGTGAAAATAAAATCAGAAAACAAGAAAGTTTCTCACTCTTCTGTGGGGTGAGGGAGATACTATTTTCCTGTAGTAGCTGTTTCACTCTGAAACACATTCATATTTATCTGATGGCTTTTCTGGGTTTTACCACGTACTTTACAGAGAAAGAGCCAATAGAAAAAAAACTTTCACTCCTTTTCACCAACTTATTTCTCAGAGGGTTGGAAGAAAACATTTTATGAATGCTAAAGATATTGACAACTTTTTTTGAATGAATATCAAGATGTAGAAAGTTTCTGACAGTCTCATCTGCAATGTCTTATGTTACTGATTGAGACATACTCTTTGGGACTTTTTGTAGTATGTTACTGTTTGGGATGTCTGGAAGCCAAGAGACGTGTACGGTCTTGCTAAGCTTAGAGCCTGGTTTGCACTGTGTGAATGTCCAGGCCTCAGGGTGGCCACCCTGGTGTAAATAAGATACTCCATCTGTGGTATTAAACATTTTTTTGCTAGTAATGGCTGAGGGTTTGCTTCAAGTTGGTCCCAAGCCACTTGGCATGGCTCAGGGAGGGATGGATTGAGCTGAATAAGGAGAAATCCACCAGTATGTTCTGTCCAGAGGGCAAAGAAAATCACAGACACTGTTGGCTATATTTTAATATTATCCCTGTTATTGTGCTTCCTTTGTGTTAACTCGCACACTTCTTGAGTTGGAGAGGAAGAAATACTTTGGACACATTGCACTGTGAGAAATAGATGGAAGCTAGAAATTTGGTAGTTGGATGCTTATGTGTATTTGCACATGCCCTTCTTTGCTTTTTTCCCAATGTTTTTCTTGCTCAGCAGTCTTCATGTGAAATTTTGCTGCTTACTTCGATATGTTCTGGCTGACTGGAAATAGACATATTTTGTCCTTTATTCACCTCTGATCTTCACAAATGTCCTTCAGATGTGAAATGGCTTCCCTAAGGCATGAGCAAACTCCATGACCTTTTCAATGTAGTGGGCCTGTTCCTGAGACAAAGACACCAACCTGACGTTGATGAGAAATTAGGTGCTTTGCTAAAATCAAAACAGATCACTGGTACTCTTCCCCCACTCCCGCTCCCCACCCTCTGCATCTTAGCACTCTTTATGGAATTGCTATTTTAGTGCAGGTTATTCTTGCTTTTTTGCACATTGGAAAGGACTTCTTCAGTAAATTAGGTAAAAATTTTTTGGTATTAGTCTTCATTATCATCTTTAATAAAGGAACTGATGGTGTGATGGATCCAAAGTTTTTTCATTAAGTATGTTTCTTTATTTAGACTGTTCTTTCAAATCTTACTATAAGATTTTTTCATCCATCTGTTCACTTCCCTGATGCATTTTTGTTTTTAAAGTCTTTCATTCTTTCATGATTTAAAATTATAAAATGATCCATCCTTGATCTATGATTTTTAAATCTACATATCGAGGTAGAAATCTTCAGAGGAATTTTAACCATTCCTAAAGCTTTTGAGGTTTAATATCTTGTTGCACACACATGTCTAAGTAGTGATTGTATTCTGTGTATCACTGTAAACTTCATGATTGGCTTTTCATTTGAGTTCAGGCAGAAAAAGAAAAAAAAATCAGTTTTTTTATTTTTCCCAAGTGCAAAAGTGCTGATAGATCTGGTCGTATTTCATTCACTTCACTTTTGTCACCTAATAGACTGACAAATCATTTTCTGTGGTTGGGAAATCCATAAAGAGTAACTCTGACCCGCTAACTCTATGGGTTTCGGTATCAAATTTCATTGCTATAGAATGATACTGCAGTGAGACATCTTTAATAATGGTCCCTATAGACATAAAAAATATTATTTTGCACTTGGGATGGGGACGTGTTAGTTTTTTTGCTTGTACAGAAAACCTCCCTTGCTCTACAGGACCTGAAGTGTTCCCTTAGAGTAGTCTAACTGACATGAAGGAACTTACTTGAGCTGTAGGCAAGCAAAATAAATGGGAAAGAAACAAGCATTCTTGGTAACAATCACACCTCCTTTGTATAGCATTTCCTTATTACTTTGTCTTTTAGACAGAGTATATCCCAACTCCGTCATCTCACTAGAACAAAAAGAAGGAAAAAGAAAATTTCATTTTTCATTTTGAGAACTTCAAGTTAATTTAATTGCTCAGAGATTGGTTGGGGTCCTTTTCTTAAGCCTAGGTCTATTAGAACTCTCAAAGTTCTTTTCAAGTGCAATTTCTGGAATAGTTAAAATAATTTAAAAAAACCCCACAAACCAGCTTATTCAAATAGGCTCCTTTTGTCTTTAAAAAAATCATTGCAAGATCAAGGTGATGGTAACTTATGCAACTCTTTTAGAGTCTTTAGATGTTAGAAGGTTTATTACAGTTTAGTTGGTGTTTGCATTGCAGGTTGAATGTGAAGACTGGTAGACTAACTATACAGTAGATTCCCTATTTTTAGCACATGCAGTTGTGCTTACTGTAGCATGCCTTTAATATTTTCATGTTTACAGTCCTCTTCCATTTGAGTCCTTAAAATATGCTTTTTTTCAGGATATCTGCATGCCATGTGGTAGTGAATTTTGCAATACCAATTTTACAAGTATGTATGTGTATACGTGCATACATACTGTCCTTGTTTCAGTGGGATAGAGTTAATTGTCTTCCTAGCATCTGGTACAGTGCTGTGTTTTGAGTTTAGTATGAGAAGAATGTTGATAACACTGATGGTTTCAGTTGTTGCTAAGTAATGTTTAGTCTAAAATCAAGGATTTTTCAGCTTCTCATGTCCAGCCAGCGAGAAAGCTGGAGGGGCACAAGAAGTTGGCACAGGACACAGCCAGGGCAGCTGACCAAAAGTGGCCAACGGGGTATTCCAGTCCATGTGATGTCATGCCCAGTGTATAAACTGGGAGGAGTTGGCCTGGCAGGGGGGATCACCGCTCGGGAACTAACTGGGCGTTGATCGGCGGGTGGTGAGCAATCGCACTGTGCATCATTTGTATATTCCAATCCTTTTACTATTACTGTTGTCATTTTATAAGTGTTATCATTATCATTATGAGTTTCTTCTTTCCTGTTCTATTAAACCGTTCTTATCTCAACCCACGAGTTTTACTTCTTTTCCCGATTTTCTCCCCCATCCCACGGGCGGGGAGGGGAAGTGAGTGAGCGGCTGCGTGGTGCTTAGTTGCTGGCTGGGGTTAAACCATGACACATACATACTTCTTTTATCATCACAAGTATTTATTTATATTTTCCCATTTCAGGCCTGATGTGATTAAAAGTGGCTTAGGAGACTTAGAAGAGTGTGAGCTGGCAAATGAAGAGGTCTTGGGGGAATAAGTGTACGGTGTTATGCCTATGCAAGAATGACATTAATAGAGATGTGAATGAATGGATTATGTCATGTTCTACTACATACAAGTCCCAGTGAGCAGTTAATGAACATCAGTAACTCCCTGCTACAGTTGCAGGAATTAAAAAGCGCACAGTAAAACGATGGGCCAGTGCCTCTTTGGTAGGCGCAGGAAAAGACCGTGGCTCCCTGGTTAGCCATATAAAGTGCTAGGGAAGAGAAATAACAAAGCAAGCGCATTGTGGCACTCCAAACTCAGATGTCAGATATATGCATGCCTCAGCAGAAGAAACTTTTTAAATGTATGTGCGTGTTACTAATTATTTATATCCTTCATCAAACATTTAGCACATTTAGCTATGGTGAATATACAATTCAGCACATTTGGCCACTGATTCCCTTCTTATATTTATTTAATATTCTTTTCAATAAGAGTAGCTGAAAACTGTAAATGAAAACATCACTCTACTGAAGTGAATGGAGTTGAGAATTTACTGCTGGCTTCTTGAACCACTGCCTTGTGTTTCAAGTAAGTGTAGTTTAGCATAAAGCTACAGAGTACTGAATGGGCACTTCTGGTCTATGTCCTTCAGATACTAAACAGAAACACAAATATACATGATATAATGGTTTGCCTCCTAAAGACAGCATTTGATGCTTATTCTAAACATTTTTAAATATGAAGTTCAGGTGAGGATGAGAGGCATTTTCTTCAGTCCTTCAAATCCCTCTCTAGAAATGACTAACAAGTTTTCTAATATAGAAGAAGTTGGGCAATAGATAGTTGCTGTTTTACTTATAATGGTTTCATCTGTCCCTGTCTCTTCACTGCATTGTCAGGGTGCTCTTATAGGTACCTAGTCAGTCCAATGCATCATAACAATTACCACAATCATCTGAGCAATACTGTTGGAAACACAACTGCATACATTGTACGAGAGGAAGGAATTTGCTTCAGAAGAGATGCAAATGTATATGTGGACTATTACTCTTCTAACACCAATCATTAAAGTCCTTATTCTTCCTCTAGAGAAATGTCACATAAATGCAGCAGCATTAAATGTGAAAAATTATATATAGACCAAGTGTCAGCTGTGAAATTACGTTTTCTTTGGGATTGTGGTTCTTGTTTTGCTTTTTTTTTGTCTAAAGAAACATTTTCCAGAAGAAAAAAAATATGTTCTTTGAAGTGGTTTTGCTTTTGTTAAATGAGAGCATGGATATTTTTATTTTGTTTTTCTTCACACTCATATCCTTCTCTGTAGTCTCTACTTCTGTCTTGCCAAAAAAACCCCCCCACAATTAAATGAGATGTGTCACCTATGTGAAGTGTCTTGCAGTTCCCATTCTTACATTTTTAGCAGTATTAGACAAAGCCAAGAGTAAAACATAATGGTAGGGAGAAACTTCCTATTTCGTCACTTGTGGCTTGTTCTTTCTTTCTCTCTTGAAAATAGAACTTAACTGTTATATGACCTTTATGCTTTTTTTTTTTTTTTTTTTTTTAATTAACATATAAGTACCAGAAAAT
>JAVJGG010000030.1:27868113-27889789 GCA_035590195.1 Aviceda cuculoides | reverse complement strand
TTAGACTAAACACTACTGAGCAACAACTGAAAACATCAGGGTGTTATCAACATTCTTCGCATACTGAACTCCAAACATAGCACTGTACCAGCTACTAGGAAGACAATTAACTCTATCCCAGCTGAAACCAGGACACCTGGTTGAACAGAAGAAAACAGACAGAGACCTTTATACCTTGCCTGTACCAAAGATATGTATGCTAAAAAGTCCACAGAGATGCAGTTCTTGAGTAATAAAGCATACCTTTACAAATGAGGATGTTGAATATGGGACACAGTGTAAGTAATTAGTTAAGTAATTGAGTTACATGTTATCTTAACTTTGGAAGGCATTTATTCCCATCCTTTGAGGAGTATTTAGTCTTCCCTTTGAAACTAGTCCATTATCATGTTCATAAAGTTAAAAGGATTAATTCTGCCCCTTCTCTCTCATTCCCTCCTTCTCATGCTAACAGGATAAAACTTTTTTCTCATGCATATCTCATCCTGCTAACAAACAATGCTGATTATAGGATGCTTCCAGGGAATGTTAAGGAATTTAGTTGGATGACAATAGTGGGATTTTCAAGAAGTTGCATGTTGGAAAGCACACTAATTGCAATTCTTATTGCTAAAGGAAATGAGGAAAACATTTGAGAATGTTGCCATAGAAAGAGAGAGAATTGCTGAATATATGTTTCAGGAGATGGTATGTAGTCCAAAGTTACATTTCTTCTCCCACTTTCAAAGGGATATTGGTTCTCTATAGCCAAAGAACATTACTTGCTATTTTTGTGGCCTTTATTGTATTCAGGCTGGTCCTAGTCAGGAGGGAAAGGAAGAAGGTGTGTCACCATGGTATGTACAATCTGTGGTAGGAAAAACTAACCAGCTAGTGTGTGGGTGCCAGCAGATTTTCGTAAACATTATTTGGACTTAAAAGAGTACTACATATCATCTTCACAAGAATTCAAACACAAATAACACAACCATCTGTGTGTGTACTTTAAGATGTTGCTGGTATTTTAACAAAATAAAAAATAAATACCTAATTACAAAACAAAGAAGATTATGAAGAGGTAATACAGCAAACTAGCAAAACTTTTAAGGTACTTAAAAACTTTAATGAATGGCAAGCTGTTTGGCCAGACTTTCGCTTTCAAGGAACAGTTTGGGGAATGTGGAGATAGGCATGATACCTGAGGGAGTGTTTCTTGCTTTAAAATAAATAAATAAATAAAAGTCTTCAGATAGCCGCTTCATGCTTTGGTTATTAAATTTTTATTTCATTACAGTAATGATGAACATATTGGAGAGTATCTGTGGAGACTTTATTGCTGATCTTTCACACTCAAACAATATAAGCCCCCTTATGTCTCCATTAGTGTAAGGAATCTCTTTTTGTAAGTGCCTTGCTTTTGACTTGCTGTTATGGAATTCTTTTAGGCTTAGCTGAGAATGAACAATTTATCCTTTTTGAAGAATAATGAGGGACTGCAGTTACCAATTCTTCTGTATCTTCTCCTTAGAAGTCAATTCAACAGAAGTAAACTTTCACAGTAATATCTCTGTGAACCAGAATACCGAAGGAGCTGCTGGAGCTCACAGCTATTAATCCTTTGGTTTTCCCCTCTGATGCTCTGTGGCTATGTTTACATTAGTAAGGAATATCATCCAGGTGGAGCAGATCTGCAGAGTTAAAACATCTAGTGCATCATGGTCACATCATATTGCACTGCTAGAGTTTTACCTCAACCTAGCTCTAGTCTGGCCCTATGAACTGAAGGTAGCAACTGAAGCAGGTCCATTTCTGGCATGCATCTTCTGATTTGGTTTCATTTAAAAAAAAAAAAAAAAAATCAGTCCATGCAGCCTGAGACTGCTCTGCAACGTAAACCAAAATGCAGTAAGTGTGGACAAGCAAGACGGTTATTATAATTGGGAACTCCTGTTATCTGTGGGACCTGCCCTGCAAACACAGGTTCTTGGCTTTAAATAACAAACAACTCTGAAGTATTCATATGCTCTTTTCTTGAAAAATACTGCTGACATATGCATGAATGCATGAATATGCAGTTTCCTTAGAGATGCTGTGAGACAATGGTCAGTGACTTTGTCATCATATCTTAATGCAAGTTTCTCTGCAAGATGCTGAAACTTGTAGGTTGGCCTACAAGCCTCTTCTCTTTTTGAACCCAGAGAAATTTGATTCAGGAGGAAGTTGGGCTTGTCAATCTATGCAGTTTTGCCTTTCCTTGGAAAGTAATCCTCTTTTATTACTTGTCAAAATACGTGTGAAAGCACTATCGGCTACTTTGATTTAAAAAGGAATGTAGCTGCATTTTTCATTCAACAAGCAAATAAATAAAATTTAAAGTAAATGATCAGCAAAACAGAGCTTTTCTTCTTCTGACATATCTGTGGGTTTCTTTGCTTTGGGTTTTAGTTTTGGTTTTACTGCAAGAAGGCTATGATAGTTACTGCTGCTTACATGTAGAAAGGTGAACGGGCTACCTTGCAGTGAGAGAGTGATAAAAGATTAGCAATTCTTTAACCAAAAGGTTCCCAAAATAACCAGCCATCAGCTCACCACTAGGAACTGGAGAAGCTGGAGGTATGCTGAGGAGCTCTGGGCACAGGCTACTAGGTTAGACTGGGAAAGCTGAGCAAGAAGGCAAAATGAACGTATTACAAGTTTAACACTTTAAGTGAGCCTGTGTGCATGGGCTGTTATATTTAATATTGTTAACTCAGCCAAGATGTAGTTGAAAATTAGAAAATTTGAAGATCGGAAGCTGTTTATTTGTGTGGCAGTTTTAGAGACTGGTTTACATGTGCATGTTCTCTTTTGAAGAATTTCTGCAACAGTGAGAGCTCAAAAACATGCTTTTCTAGAAATAAGAAAAGCAGGCTCAGAAAGGTCCATATCCATCTAAACTCCAATGTTCTATTGTCCCGTGTGATTGTAGGCATGCTACTGATCTGTAATCTAGATTGATGGGTCAGGTGAACAGCAGGTCAGACAGGGTTGTGTGGTGGATCGATGGCTCGTCTTGTCTTCCCTCCGAGGAAGCTGGTGGCCGTCATGAGGGCTGTGTCTACAGTAATATGTTGGTTAGGACAAGTAGTGCAGTTTTGGAATGACTTCTCCATCTGTCTCCCCTTACCATGCATTGTTTTGGTTTCCAATGATTTTCAGCCTGTAAAAAAGCTTCTTAGGAAGGAATTGAATTCAGAAACTGTTGCTCAACACCCAGTGTGAAGGCTAGGGTCAAAACCTATCATTGCGCTGCAGCACCAGGAGGTCCTCAAAAAGATTTCTGTCAGGCATGAGCTAAAAAAAGGCTCTTGAATAAGTAAGAAATCCATTGACACCGTGAAGTGGCTTCATGATGCACACCAGCCAATCTCCGCATGCACCTGCCTGTTAGCTTTCAAAAATTAGGCCTGAACTCTTTGCAGCTCTGCTGCTCCTTTCTCACCTGTCCAACCTTTTCCTGGTTTTAAGTATTTTCCATAATTTTTTAGCCTTAGCCTGTTGCCTTCCCCTACCCACCCTTGCTAAATGCCTTTACTTTTAAATAATCAATAACAGCAATGACATAACAATAATAAAAAAATGTTCTCCTTTCCAGCTGTTTTCTCTACAGTGGTGATGTCTTTCCCTTGAGAAAATCAGGCAAGCAAAACCACAAGGAAATAACATTTTTTAGTAAATCTGTTTCATGATGGAGCTGATAGTCTCTTGTGTCAGGACAAACCAGTCATAGCAACAGGAGTTTGCCAGTCCTATGACTGTCACTGCAATTAGGCTGATAATGAATGCAACTCAGAAAGATGAAGGTGATCTTGAATATCTGGGAGAACAACCAATCTTCAGGGGTGACAGGGGTGTGTACCTTATGTGAAGACTTTGCATGGTTTTTCAGTGGTTCATGACTGAACCTGTTCCATATTCGACTGCTGGTGCCCTGGATCCCAGGAACACCATGGGATGAACTCCCATGGGTGGGAGAACCTGGTGCCACCATGAGTTTCAGGAGAGCCTGGTGCGCTCCTCACTCAGCATCAGCAAACCCTTGTATTAGTGTTCCTGGTAGCAACCCAGGTAAATATACTACTTTTCTATTTAAGTCTTCAGAGTTGATGGTGAAGAGAAGGTTGTTAGAGGTCTCTAGAGAAATTGGATGTTTGGCTTGGAGCTATAAAATGATAATGTGTGTGTACACATAAAGCAAGTTTTACCAAGGCATGTTAGCAAGTGCTAAGCTCTATACTGGTACAGCGCACTAATATTGGTAGCAATGTAGCCCTTAAGTAGCTCATGCACTATTGAACACTCTATGACCTGCTTTAAAAACAAAACAGAAAAAAAAAGCCAAACCGAAAACACTTAAGCCCAAATCCCTATTTCACTGGACAGGCAGCTATTTTTAAATATATACTTATGCAGTATGTGTGGACTGACTGAAATAGTAGCTGTTGTGATATATTGGAAAGGAGGGATATTGCAGAGAATCCAATTGTGTGTCATGCTCAAGTGTGTGAACTCAGGACCCCATGTTACCTTTGTTTTCAAGAGACAATTCAGTTAAATGTCACACTGGCTCCCATGCCCTAGACATTGACTGTAATTTATTCTTGAACCCTGTCTCCTCTTATGGCTACTTTTGTACTTTGATACTTCTTTCAAATTCAATGTAGTTTGAGATAAAGTTTACCTAAGTACATCAAAGGGAATTACAGTAACAAAGAATAATCTGCCAAGTGAAGCTAAAATTTAAATGATGAAACATTTAAGTATTTTGTATTATGAATTGGCAATGGTTTGGTCTTGTATCCTCTACATCAAGGGTAAAATTTCAAAGGTAGCTGTCTAAACATTTATTCTCACTGCTTAATAGAAATACTGTTGCATTAATGCAGTATTAATTCTAACTTTCTCTATACTTATGATAAAATTCCTTTAGATGGAATTTCCAATGTTCGCTGAATATATAAAATTATAGTGTGGAAACCGTTCAATCCAAAATTGTTTCAACAGAGAAGTTTCCAATGGTTTAAGTGAATTAGACCATTACAAAATTGATTTCAGGGAGAGGAAGTCTGCTGAGATACTTAGGGGACTCACAGGGACTCCGTAAACTTCTATTACAACTGATATAACAGAGGAGGGGAGGAGGAACAGGTAAGATTTCTGGAGTGCAAAGGGGTCTCTTCAAGTACCTTAAATACTTACTGTGGTATAGGGATTGATGTCTGAACTCGTTTGGTTCTTTGCTTGCGGTATTTCATTCACTGACCCCTACAGCTTGTTGCTGTATCTTGAGAGTCAGTGTGTGAAGAGAGCTGAAGAGAATCAAGGGACTATTGGACTCCATCGTAATTTCCTAGTGAGCAACTCAGGTTAGAACCCAATAAAACTAAGATACCACAACATTTTCCAACCTATTCAATCCCCACCTCCCCAGTTATGAAAGCAAGTTTGGGTTTAAGTTTTTAAGAAACATTTATTTTTTTCCAATCAGCTGTCTTATTTTGTCCAAGTGTTTTTGGAGAAGAAAACTGCTACTTAGTTCAACTATCATAAGCTCATGTCATAAAGTTTATTTATTTAGGAAAAGAAGCAAGCATAGACTTTGTTTTTTTCTTCTCTTCTTTTTTTCAGAGAAAATTTTAAGATTTTTTTTTTAATTTCAACTAATTAGTGACTATGAAATTTAGTTCAACAATCTTAAATTGTGAGTAGTCAAAATTAACATTTTGGAACTTCTGATAAGCTGAAATTTACTTGTGCAATCTCATCATTGAACATCAGTAAACAAAGACTGTATGTGGTGATGTGAAAGATGTTACTGGTGTGGAGTGAGGTATATATAGCAAATGCCCACTATAGTCTTTTTCTTTACTATTCTTTACTTTCATTTGTATTGGCATTCTATCTTAGTGGAAATCTATTAAACAAGAAAATATCTCTATTTTTGAATTCTTGATTTCTATAGAGTGCTTTCTAAGATATTAATGATAAATATACAAGTTCTTTATTTCACATGTGCTACAGTTAGATCTTTCTTCTTCATAAATGCAATTTATCTGTTCTCTTCTCCTTTCTTCTGAAATATCTCTGTTCCTTATTCACAGGAAAGCCCAGCAACCAAAAGATTTTTCTCAATTTTCTAAAAAACATGGAGCTTCAAAATTTTTTGATACTGAATTTCTAAATTCAGTGTTGTGTATCTTCACAAGATTTCGATAGTTTTTTGCTAGGCAGTCTTTGATAATTAATATAGACTCATTAAACAAATCAGGCAAGTCACACTTTTTGACGAAACACAAAGGAGAAAAGAATTTTTCACTTAATATTCTCAAGACTTCTTGAAGAATTTGGAAATAAAGGTCTACTCTAAGTATCATGGATATATTGATTGGGCATGCATGGTGCAATGCTACTATATGTATTTTAGGACCTTAAACAACAAATAATTTCCAGAGCTATCTGTAATTTACTATGTGGGCTTGTCAAACTATGTTGCATAGTTGCAAGCTAATTCAAAGAATGCTTTGATTTTTATTTTTCTTTCTTTCTTTCTTTTTTTTTTTTTTGGCATTAATATAACAGTATAGCTGTACAAGTATATTTGTACCTGTACAATAGCACATTTTATCCATCTTTTCATTCTTGGTTCATGTGGATGCTTAATAATGCATCTGAGCGCAAGCCCCTCTGTTATTTAGCACTTCATGAAAACCACACCCTGCAAGACTACTTCATTTTAAGCTGGAGTAATAGAGGTGAAATTACCAGACATAATTACTTCATCTGAATCACCAGAAGTTAAGTTAATATCATACAAATAATTTGGAAACTTTCCTAGTGCTATCTCAGACCCCTCGTCCATTTCTCTGAGCACCTGTCTTTGTTTTGAGAGGCTTTTTCTTCCCATCTTCCTTTGCTTGAGCTCTTTTCTAGAGGACATTTTTATCCATTTCCACATTTTCAGTCCTGATACAGGCTAGTGGTTCCTAAGTCATCTTGGTTGTCCTCATGATACCTAAAACAAAGGAACTTTAAAAATTCTGCAAGAGGTGGGGGATGTTTTAAAAACTTTAGGTCTCCAGTGCAGAGTACTGTTCACTGCTAATGTTTGAAAAGCAGTACTGTCAATGCCCGTGCTACTAGAAAACACTGTTAACAATAGATACTTCAAATGTTACACAGGGACAGAAGTACATTGAAGCATTTCTTCATTTATGTTGAGATCTAAACTTCTGGATTTGATGAAACTAATATGCAAGTCTAGCAGCTCATCTTGAAAGAAGTTTTATTTTCAAAAACATGGAAAGAGCAGACAAACTACTAATCTTCTTAGCTTTACTTACATTTTCCTTATCTTTTATGTGCCTTTTATTCCATTACAGCCTGTTTTTTCTTTTCTTAATTCTATCTTGCTATTCCTCTGCAGTCAAGTGAATACCAACATAATGTACAACAGCATATCATGCCACTTGGCTATGTAGTCCTTCACTACTGTTATATTTTAAAAATGGAGATCTAAAGCAGCTCTGATATGAATTTAAAATGTGCCTTATCAACTCGAGATTCTGACCAGGTTGGCAAATACCTGGAAGTCTTGGAATAAAAAAAATAAAATTAAATTAAATTAAAAAAATCATAGTTAAAGATGTTCACTTTCTATTTACAGGTGAACCTCAGTGTCCTGAGCAGAACAGATTCTATGTGTCTGGTAACATCCCTAGGTTTGCCAGCCAGGAATTTGGGCCTGAAGCGTGTTCCTCTAATATGTAGTTCAACTGAATAGTTGTCTTTCTCCCTAGTCCCTGGGAAGACAGGAAAGGGTAGGTTCCCCAGCAGATGAAAATAAAGCATGATAAAGCAAGATAGTATTATTTTGTCTACAAAAATGGGTTTGGTTGGGATTATATTATGCTAAGGACTATACAAATTCACTTGCAATCCTCTGCTGTCTTTCTTAACATAGTCCAGACCTGACTGTGTTATCTTTATCTTTTATCTTTTGAAGCTCTGTTAGCATATATCCCCAGTCATGATAGTTGCCATGCTACCTTTTATGGGCTTGACCCCACAGGAGGCAATATAGCATAAAATGTAACAGGAATAGGACTTGAGAGGTGAAGTGATCCATCCAAAACCAAAAGCAAGAATATGAGATGAGACGGGAACCTTCTCCTGTCCCACATACAGCCTATTTCTGGTCTTGGATGCTCTCACCTATGCTAATAGAACTGGGGGGAAATGGGGGAGGGTTAAATTCTTCTCAAATAATTTAAGGAAACAAATTAAATGTAGATTCTTTTTTTGCCTGTCTACCAGGAATTGAAAAAAAAATAGTAACATACATTTTCCTCAGTTTTATTAGCTTTCAAATATTTTCACTTTAGATTTTTTGCTTTGTACAACTGGTTGTTAGAAATGTCACTTCCCCCTCAAGGTACTCCAAGACCTCTAGGCAGATTAATTGCTTCAATGTCTTCCTCTTTTACACCACCTTTTATTGTAGGACATGATGTGTGTCAGAAGCCTAAAGGCTCTTTTAATTAAGATTAGGCAATCAAGGAAATACTTGCTGTGAAGACTCTCTGAAAGCTTAAGTCCACATTGTCATGAGAAGGAATGTGCTCAGTATGTACGCTCCATGCTTTCTTCTGTCCTGCAACATCATCACAACTGTTTGGGAGAAGAGCAGGGGGAATAGCAGCCTCTTCCAAGCAGCTACTGGACAGTGATGTTCTCAGGTTGGGAAGGAATCTCGTGGACAAGACTTCCAAGTGTGACTGGTGATTTGAGATTTCTCCAGGTAGGATTTTGAACTTGAAATACCTTCATAGCAACCTGCATTTCAGAAGGCTTGTGAAAATCAGGCCCCTCCTAGACATTTTAAACTGGCTGTCAAAATTACTGATTTCCCACCATTGTAATACTCTCTGGGTATTAAATTTAAATTACTCAATTTAAATGATACCATTTAATATGCTGTCTTTAGACAGACTAAATGGATCTGATGTATTTTATGTAAGTGCATTTGATAGGCAAACATTGTATTCAAGATAATGACAATAAAAGAAAAAAACCTAGTTATTCAGAAGACTAGGACAAATGGTATTCTTTTTTTACTTCTCTATATTAACATGAGACAGGGATTTGGGGAGAGAAGTGTTTCTTCTCAATTGGTGTTACACTATTGGAATCAATGGCTTTTTGCTCAGCTCTTGTAGCTGAGATGCTTAGTTTTCTGGTTTACGAACTGTTGTTTTTCATGCCTGTTCTGGTGCTTTTGCTTCAAAGCAGATCAGAAATTCAATTAGGTTTTTATTGCCAAGTTTGTAAACTTAGTTAATGAAGCGTGATACAAAATCAGCAATTATTGACAGTGGGGACAATGGGTCAATAATAATTCCCATACTTGAAACCATTTGGGATGGGGAGAATTAGAGATTAAAAACCAATGCATCTAAAATGACAGCCTTCTAAATCCTAAATGAATATCAGATAGCTATCAAATTTATCATCTAGAAAGGTAAATTTCTCTTGGGTCATGATTCTGCAAAGACTCTCACACATGCTCACCTTTATGTGCTATTACAGTCATTCAATAGTTACTCAAGTTTATCACACTTGATCTACTACATGAGATGAATCATAAAGGTACTCCACCAGTGCAGGACAGAGGCTTCAGCCAGAAATGAGTCTGGATTTACTCCAGCCTAGGGAAATACATCAGAGGAGTTGCTGACAGGTATTGTGGATCCACAGCAGCTTCTTTAAGCTCGTCACAGTGAACTGTCTTCTAGCCTGCAGTAATCTGTTATTCATAACAGGGGCACGGAAGAGTGAAAGTATTCTGCCCACTGAGATGGAGAGCAGCCACCATAGATGGGTTTTGTGAGAGATGTGTCATTTTTACAGTAACATCTACAGCTCATTGATCCAGTAATGCAGTATTTGTTTAGTGTCACAGGAGATGATCAGATATGGTCTAATACAGCCTGGTGGGAATGACTTAGGCTTCAACAAGATGATGCTTCCAAGATATGAAAAAATATCTTGACATTATTTTACAGAAAATATTTAAAATAAAATTGTTTCCAAGAAGAAAATTTATTTTATTTAATAAAACCTACATTATTTTACAACCTAATTTTAATATTAATCCAGTTGCCATCAAAATAAGGTCTCTAAGTTAATGTTGTTATTTCTTTGGCTAATTTGGCCATCTGGTCATTATTTTTTTACAAATATTTATTTATTTGTTAGGACCTTTTCTTGCTGCTGTGTCATTTTTTTCTAATTACTGTATTGTAAATTGCAGTTTAATAATGTTTCTTGCTATGAAAACTGCAACATTAGATTTACACAGTTCAATTAACCTGAGAATGAGTATGTATCAGTAACAAGCATTTGAAAAACTATGGCTTCTGGATGAAAAGGTTTAATTGCTACCATTATTTCAGAAATACATTAATAGACTCAGTATTTTTATTAATTCTTCTTTACATGTGTAATTTCACTCTGGAGATACCTAACTTTCTCATGTGTCATGTGGATCTTCAAGTGCTTGTGGTGAAGTTGCTCAGTTTGTTGCCTAATGAATCCATATATTACCACAGTATAGCTTGACCCAACTGCTGTAGGTTTACATAAACAGGCTCATTTTTAAGAGTACGAGGCCTTATGTGAAGTGAAAGGCCACTGTACTGCTATATGAGAACTGACTGAAAAAATAATTGTTCCATATGACCACACTGCCCCCATGTCGTGTCATACTTTGTGACACTTGACAAGTTTTTAGCTATTATTTGGCATCTAGCAGTCAATAGAAGGCCTCTTGCAGGCTGCAGCCAAACCTGCATTACAACTAAGGAAGGATAGAAGAAGCATCAGTAAAGGACTGTATAAAAATATTAATCTTAAAAGGACGGCAAGGGGAATTTTAGTTCCGTTGTGTAATAACAAAGGTGAACACAAAGCAAAGAGCTGGAAGAGGCTGAAATACTAAACCATTTTCTGCTCCCACTTTCATATAATGGGTAGCTGTAACTTGACACAAGCACAGCCATGTTGGCCCAGTATATCAGCTAGCTCTGCTGGGGTGCCGCCAGCCCAGTATTCTGTTCCCCAACCGACCCCTGAAAGAAAACAAGAACAGGGCAAACAACCCTTCCCTGCATACACCAGCTCCCACATAGTTCTGCAGCCTTCAGCAGTTTTCAGAGTAGGTGCACTCCCTGTTGTTGTTTGTGAAGTAACTGCTAACAGAGCTGTCTTCCACCTTCAGTTGCTCTTGTCCAGTAGGTCTTTGAACCCTATAAGCTTCTCTCCCTCAGCATCCTTCAGCAAAGAGTTCCAAAGGTCTATGGCCTCTTGCATGAAAAGCTACTTCCTTTATCTTTTTTCGAAATTTTCTTCAGCCTGTTTCTTTAGGGCTCGTGTTGGAGGAGGCAGTAAACAGTCCCTATCTGGCCATTCCTATGTCCGTCATGACTTGTAGGCCACCTCAGTTCTCTTCTATGAGAAGTAAAAGTTTTGTCTTTTGCAAGAATAATAGGATATTCAGCTGTTCCTCATACGGAAGCCATCATGCGTTTCTGATCATGTCAGGTAGTCATTCTCAACCCTTCTTGCTTCAGCTGTTGTTGTCTTTGAGATGAGAGGATCGGAATACGCATGGTATTCAAGGCTGGGAAAACCGTGGATTTATGCTGTGACTTAGGTGTTTCCTTGTTTCTTCTTTAGTCATTTCCTAATATACAATTTCCTTTTTGATTATTGAAATCTGATGTTTTCAGAGAATTGTATATTGTAACTCCTAATTCTTGCTCTTGAACAGTAGCAGTCTCTCCCAAACCCATCTTTTTCTATTTAAAGATAGGATTGGATTTTTCCCTCATGTCTCATTGTACATTTATCTACATTGAAGGTCATCTGTTGTTCTATAGTCTAGTCACTCAGACTCATGAAACTTTTTCTTTCACCAGTTCTTCATTTTTTCTTTATACTTACTAGCCTGAAAAAAATTTGTATCATAAGGAAGCCATACTCTTATTTTTTCAGATTACAGAACAATGTGAAGAGTCACTGGGTGACCTTACTCCTTTTTGAAACATGACCATTTACTTCTACCCTTTATTTATTCTCTTTTAACATTTTATTTAATCATGTCAAGGCATTTTTTCTCATTCCACATTTGTTTAAACTTCATTAAAAACCTTTGTGAAAGTAATTAATCAAAAATCTTTTGGAAATTTGAGTAGAATATATCAGCTGGATCAAACTTCTTCATAGTTGTGCAGTGCTTCAAAGAAATCCAAGGGGTTTTGGTTCTCACTTCAGGAGAGGAGAAGACACATTAACTCTTTCCAAATTGATTCTATTTATTCATTATCCCAATTCTTAACATGCTCTTGAGAAATTAGATCAAGGAGGATTTACACAAGTTATATGTACCACAGATGTCTTGATAAATATGTGTGAAGAGCTAAAACAATTTACAATCCACTAGCAACTATCTCTGGGGAAAAAAGGAGAGATTGAGGGAAGATTCAGAGGTATAGATGAACATAGGAGTTCATTGAAAGTAAACCATGAAATAAATGAGGGAAGGCAAGATAAGCCACAAATCTTTTAACCAAAGATTGATTTCTGGTAAGATCCCCAGCTGAATTATCAGTACATAAGGAAGCAGGAGAATGGTATTTTTATTTTTTTTTTTTTTTAGAAGACAATATATGCATGACACCTTTGATTCTGATTTTTTTTTCTAATTATCTTCTCTGGCAGGCTAATAGCAGCAAGCAGTAGTGTATGTTTGCTTATAAGAATATAATCTTAGATGTATATTTAAACTAGAGAAATACAGTCTGCAAAACTGAGATAAACTGACTATATAGGCAATTGAAGAAAGGAGGTAAGTTATCAGTAGCTTATCAGTCAAATGGGGGTATTTCAAATTGAGTTCCTCAGGGGTCTTACTTGAACTTGCTTTTATTCAATATTTCTACGAAATTTTGAATAAGACGTATGCTTACAACATGAGTGATTAAAAGCAAACTAGAAGAGTCTGCAAATACTTGGTTTATCATTCTTCTCATGATCTTGTAAGACTTTGCCGTGAATACTTGAACTTCTTGAAGATTAATACAAATATTTTTCTTAATAGTTGTTCAATTGCTCTTAAAATCAGTAGGAAAAATGATTGATTTATTTCACTACAATCATTGCTTCCTTAAATTTAAAAATCTCCTGGAATATCATATTTCACTCACAACCACATTTATTTTGACAACATGGAAAATTCAAATGGTGTTGTTTTCTACTCATTCCTAAGAATAACTTTAGAAGGGGCAGAGAAACCTTCTTGCTGTTCTCCCTATATTTCAGAGTCAGCTGGCGGGAATAAAATTTGCAGGATTTCAGAAGTGATCTGTTTGAAAAAAAAAAATCTCATTTCACACTGTGAACCTTATGGTTTGCTTTACACATCAGTAGTCGCTTTATAAGCAAACATAGTATGTCTTGTAGATGTGGGACAATGTCGCTGTCAGTGAGGCTTTTTATAATACAGGTCAACCCCAGGGATGGTAACCTCAATTGTGTCCTCAGTAGTGGCCTAGTTATTCCACTTGATGTATTGGATCCATGTCTGTAGTGTAACAATTGACATTTAAAAATGAAAAGGAAGGAAGGTTATTTTCTTTTTCTTATGGGAGACACTGGGGAACTCAAAGACTGTGGGGAGTATTTTAATTATCTTGAAATCAAAAATAGCAAGTTATGTAGCTCCTTGCAAGCTTGAATTTACTGAGGGACTAGGAGGACTGTTGTTTTCTCCAATTAGCCTGGTACAGTTCTGTATCATATTCAGAGGGAAAGACTGCATCGGTGCCTATCCATTCATTAACATCACGGCTGAATTCACCCAGGCTTCTGACAACAGGTGAATATGGATGTCCATGTGATGTGAGTTTGGAAAGGGAGGAGGTTGGGGATTTCTTGTTGCTCAAGCCTCATTTGGCTATGTGATAGGAGGGAACCCATGGTATACAGCTTCTTTTGAGAAGGCGTTTTAATGTTCTTCCTGTCTTTGACTCCTTGTCTCCCACTTGTTTGTCGTGGTCCTGGTTCATTTGACAACACAGTACCTTTCCAGTATCTGGGGTATAGCACCGGGCATGCAGGTGGTAACAGTTCCTCAACAGGCAAGTTGGAGGTGGAGGGTGGATAGACAAAGGGATAGAAGATACTGAAGAAATCCCTGATCATTTATTGATGTCTAGTCTATGCTAACTGAAACAGTAAAAAAAAAGCAAACAACCAAAAAAAAAAAAAAATCCAGTTAGCAATGTATTCAGAACTCCATTTTTCTCAGTAAAACTTACAACCTTAATTTCAACAAAAGAACAGCAAAACCTCTCTCCAAAGAGAAGCAAATATGTACCTTTCTTTAGCATAGAGATTTGTTGCCTACAGCAGATGAGTTTCTGCTGTGTCACTATGCATATACTTCTGTAAGCTAAGCTAGAAGCAAATTGCACTGCTGAAAAAAATATGCACTCTCAAAAAAGCTTTACATCAGAATAGGGAGACAAAAATGCTATAGGTTTCTGTAAAAGAACTGCTGGGTTTAATTTGAGTCTTAAGGGTCAGGTAGGATTTTACTATAACTAAAATATTCATGTGTATTTTTTGAGCAGATAAGCCTCTTTTTATAATATACATGAAAGGAACAAGCAACACTTCTGTTTCTCACAAAGACTTTAGTTCAACAAAATACGAATATGTTTACATATTTAAATTGACTTTGAAAGGTATAAAGGACACAAAAAATTAAAGACCATTAAATGCAAGGAGAGGCAATTTCTTTAAATAATTTTAAGCTAAGAGCTTTACTGGTAATAATAACTATCATTGGTCATTCACTTCTTATTCCAAAGAAATCCCTCAGGTTGGGAGCTTTGTAAGTCTATGGCATTGTTAACAGCCCTCCCATAATCCTCTTCTTTGCCTTCAGCGTGGACCTCACAACAAATCCACCTTTACTTAAGCTTCTGTGTTGGACACATCTCTAATCTTGACTGCTCTTGGTCCCAAAGTGTTAGGAACTTTTTGGAATAGGAACTCTGCAGGATGGGAAGGACAGGAACGGTAGAAAAACCTGCTATTAACTTGCCCTTCATGCAGCACACAATCAATTTATTTCTGCTCTGGCCATTTCTTCATTCATTTTGAAGGTCTGCCAAGATCAAGGTCTTCAACTGTCTTAGACCCTCTTATCTCTGTACTTTGCCCTTGTCTTTACTATCAGGGACAAGCTGGGGGGCTGTGTTCATACCACATCTACTAAGGTTGGTTCCTACCCTCTGCTTGGGACTCATAGCTGTTACAGTAATGCAATAATTAATGATAATCGCAACCCTTAGGACAACCCTTATTCCAGTAATGAGACTATTATCCTACTTTAGAACTAGACTCTTATTGTATTGACAGATGGTGAAATCCATTTGGGTCAATCAAAAGATTTATTAAGAGTGACACAAGTAATTCTGCCCCTCTACTCCGCTCTGGTGAGACCCCCCCTGCAGTCCTGCAACCAGATCTGGGGTCTCCAGCACAGGAAAGACACGGACCTGTTGGAGAGGGTCCAGAGGAGGGCCACAAAAATTATCAGAGGGATAGAACACCTCTCCTATGAGGAAAGGCTGAGAGAGTTGGGGTTATTTAACCTGGAGAAGAGAAGGCTCTGGGGACACCTTATTGAGGCCTTTCAGTACTTAAAGGGAGGTTATAAGAAAGATGGGAACAGACTTTTTAATAGGGCCTGTAGCGATAGGACAAGGGGTAATGGTTTTAAATTAAAAATGGGTAGATTCAGACTAGATATATGGAAGAAATTTTTTATGATGAAGGTGATGAAACACTGGCAGAGGTTGCCCAGAGAGGTGGTCGATGCCCCATCGCTGGAACCATTCCAGGTCAGGTTGGACGGGGCTCTGAGCAACCTGATCGAGTTGAAGATGTCCCTGCTCATTGCAGAGGGTTTGGACTAGATGACATTTAAAGGTCCCTTCCTATCCAAACCATTCTATGATTCTATGATTCACTAATGTGGTCAGGTATATTGGAGTCAAGTCTAAATATCAGGTTGAATTCTTTACCTTTCCATTATGGACTAAACTGCAGCTTTCAGCAATAACATGTTTATCCAGGGGTTTATCGTAGTTTAGTGTTGTGTTGTGGTTTCCATATTTCCCAGAGTTCCAGAACTTAAAATCTAGGCGTATTCAACATGCCTTTTATCTGAGGCACTTTTCTCATTCTTCATTATTTGCTGAAAAAGAAAATGGGGACTAGTTGAGCAGGGGTGGGGGGCTGTGCTGTGGGCTTAGCTTAGATTGGCAGGGCTTGCTGGAAGGCCTTTTTTATTTTTGTTTTCTTTCTACCTTCTTCTCCAGCATGACTGTACTTGCCTTTAAGATCATTTGGGAATTTTATTCTATAAAATCCCTGCTATTACAGAGATCTAGGAATCGGTGTTCTCTTCATCCCTTCTTCCTTTCCTTTGTCCTTAATGTCATCACTGTGTGGTATTAAGGATTGTTTTGTGTGTGCTTGTGATCAAAATGGATGTTTGATCAACTCTTTGAATTGAGCATCTATTATGTGACCATTTGTAATTGCAAAATCTGGAATTCAGTAGTGGAGTTTCCCACCAAGTTTATTCTGTGTTGTGTTGAACAGCAGGCAGATTGGAAGGTAGTTCAGGAGACTTTTCTCCCTCCCTCCCTCCCTCCTTTTCTTGGTTGCACTATTTCCTGTTCCACTTACTCCACATACATAAGCACCAGAAGATTGCAGCAAAAATGAGGAAATTTAACCCCTCTCTCCCCCTCAATCTGTACCATGACCAGCTGCAGAATTTGAAAGACCTGGCAGAATTTTACTCTTAATGTTGATGATCAGGATAGAATTTGATACTACAAGATATAACCCCCAACTAAATATTAGCTGCGACTGTTTCCATTTCTGTCTTCTGCTGCTCTATCAGCATCCTCATTTATTGCACAAAAGATCTAAATGTATGTTTACTATGTACAATAATTAATGTCACATAGCAAAAATCAATAGTTTCTGCTGTTACATAATACATAGAGGGTTTTTTTGTTGTTGTTTTTTTTTTTTTTTTGGTCAACATAATTAATTTTCACTGTGAGTGATGTACTTTAACAATAGGGTTTAATGCTAAAACTTTGATGATCAGGACAGTACCATTTCCATGTCCAAAACCTTTTGACGCCCACCTATTTGTTAAGTTCTTAAATCTAACTAAATAAAAAAGATTCATTGTAGAGGAAGTGGGTGAGGTTTATAAAGTATGTAAAGTATGACCCACTACTTGCTTTAGGAAGCTGTGTGGGTTTTATGTTAGAAGAACTATGTTACTTGTTAGACATGAACTATACTTGCTGGTCCAAAGTCTGATGATTCTTTACTTTTCAATTTAATTCTCCCTTGGATCAGGAGGGGCAGAGTTACCTGTTAAGAAGTCTTACCATGTTTATTGTAACTTTGATGGGTGCAAAAAACCAAATCCATAGCATTCTTTGGAGACAGCAGAAATTACATATATTGAACTTTTGAAGAAGTGCTTGGTCCTCCTCTGCGTTTGGCTCATTAAAAATGTTCATAATAATCATGTCTTGTAAGCATTTCATTTATCAGCTTAAGCATGTGGGTGTACTTGCAAGCACTGCAATTTGGAAGTAAATCTGCAACCTCATCTAACAAATTACTGCAAGTGAGCATTATCATGGACATATTTGTTCAAAGCAAAATATTAAAGACTGCAGCAGGGGTACATGTCCTCTTAGAGGGTGTGTTGGTAGGTTAAACTAGGTATTCTGAGTGTAGTAGAAAATTATTTAGAGGGCTGATTTGGAAAAAATGCAATTATGTATGATAGAAAACCTGGTAACTCTTTACAACAGAGCTGTCTTGTAAAGAGAAATGGGATAAGGACATTGGGTTGTCTTTGCTGAATATATGACAAGAAAAAAAAAAAAAGAATATTTAGTACATTTGTTGAAACACCCTCTGGTGAAGGAGGAAGTAATGTTGTGTGTAGTAAGTTATATACTTTGCTAGTTAAGGTACTAGTACTCCATTTGATGTTCTGGTACTCAAGTTCAGTGTTCTGGTACTTTACTTTGTGCATTCGTCTTCCTGTATTAGTTACTGTAGTTTAATTTGTTTTGTAAGAGACAGGATGATAATAATGCTTTATTTTAATGAGGGTTAATAGAAGGAATAGTATTTCTTTTAAAATTATGAAATACAATCTATAGTTGTAGATGACTTCCTCCATAATATGCTGCATATGATTTTTAGATTGCAATGTCTGGCAAAGTTAATGATTCAATTTCTTCCAGGAAGACTGGATTTGAAATAGTGAACAGATATTTTATTTTAATATATATGATATACATACATGTATACATATATATACACACACATAACTATGTTGTAACGATAATATTGAAATTAATATGCCCAGAATATTATTTTAAATATAGAATGGGAATGGGCTATGGACACAAAGACTGGGAAGGCCATGAAAAATACATTACTTTAGGAGCATAGGAAAGAGAGTTTTTCCTAGGATATTGGATACAGTTCCATTATCTTCTGGTTCTTTTGTATTTCTGACATCTACAACATCACATAGAATTAATTCATGCAATAAAATCCACAGTATTAAATATGCATACTGTGAAAATGTATATTCTTATTGAACTTCTGTGGATAATTTCATCTAATGTCCTGAATTTTTTCTATTAAGAGAAGGTTTGAAGAGTTTTCTCTGTTCACTTTCTCTTTTTTCTTTCATTCTATCTTTCTTAAACTTTTCCTTTTAGTTCCCTGTAACTACTGGATATTGATCCTGCTTATGGATCATATTTGTCTTTTTTACAACCATGGCCATGCTCACCTTCATCATGTCACATCCTGTGATCAATTAAAGTCCATATCTTTTATCCCATTTCTATGGCTCCTGTCCTCAAGGTCAGCTTATTCTTTCTCCAAGACTCCAGCAAATTTCATGAGGGCATATTGCCTTGTGTGTCAATATCATTAAATGAAAGTCTAAACAAAATTAGTCCCAAGTTGTATTCTCGAGAAACTCAGTGAGCGTGTGCCTTACAGTCTCAAAACTCCTTTTTTAGTATAACTCATATGGGGCTTTCCCTTCATCCAGTTGCTCATTGACCTCATTGTTCTTCTGACAGCTATACTTGCCAGATTTTACAACAATTTTCCATTTGGCACAATAGGAAACATTTGTAGATGTCCAGAGAGATTATTTTTCCTAGTTCTCTGTATGAAAGTAAATGTCATATTGAAGAAAGTAAGTACATCCTGTCAGAATTACCTTTCTCTGGTAGAGTCATATTGCATTATCTCATCTGCCATTTATCTTCCAATTTTTTGAAGCTTTGTCCTGTCTTGAGAGCAAAATAACAGATCTGTAGCTGAGAAGATCACTTCTTGCCCTTTACTATTCTCGTCATACAGTACCTCATCTGATTTGGATTTATTTTAAAATGTTGCTGTTCAACTTGAAATTTCAAATGTCAAGGTTTTTCTGTCATCTAGGACAGAAAACAAAAATCCCTCCAACATGAATGCATTAAGCTTTACAGTTACCTCTACTGTAAATACTGTAACTTGCATATATAACAAATATAAATAAATATGTATATGTATTTATTTTCTCATCATCCTATCTCTGCCCAAAAGTTCATTGTCATTGTGCTGAGATCAAGCAAAGTATTTATGCTTCTCTGACAAGTTACTTCTTATGAGACTAACGTGAAATGGACTGCGAAGTAGCACTTCAGAACATGTACTTCAGAATTTCATGCAGATACCAAATTAGTCTGACATTGCTATTAAATAGACCTTCTGTGAACCAAACTAGAAAAACTCTGCTTACTGAGACAGGAGAAAAAAAAACCTTCTCCCATTTTCTTCTATCTTTCATGGCAGATTTTTCAAAGTTTTCCTGCAGCTTTTGTTCAAAGCACAAAGGTGGAGACTTGCGGGCTAGAATATTTCCATGAGGCATCTATTTATTGCAGAGAGGGGTTTTTTAGGCCTATTTCACTTTGAGTGGATGTTGGCTGAAGGCAAAGCCTACAGATCACAGCTTTTGTAAAACATTTAAAGCTTTATTGAGACTTCTAGTGCTTTTTAAGTATTCTCTCCAATTTATGTTAGTTTCCTACTAGGTATTTTGCCCACCTGCCAACCAGTAATAGAATGTGGGAACAATGTTCTCAGTAATGGCTTGACTTTTTTTTTTTAAAGCCCATAGCATAGCACCATGGTTTTTAACAGAGTGGTGAAAGCTATGTATAGTGCAAGATGAAACGGAATAACTGAGTATTTCAAATGTTAACTGCTTGGAAAGAAAAAAATGTCAAAAATAGCTGGAAACAAGGATAATGAATTCAACTACTAAAAGAACAATTTTTTTTTCCCCATTTCAAGATTTTCTCTCTCTGCCTACAACGTGAGAAGGAAAAACTCAGTACTTTCTCCCTTGGATCTTTTTATTTTATAAAAAGGTGGGTTGTTTGGTTTTTTTTTTACTTTTGAATGAAACTGATTAGCATTAATCTTAACTTTACTAAAAAGTCCTCTCGAAAAAAGTGGCCCTGTAGGATCAGCTAGGTTTAGAACAGCCTGGATGGAACAAAAAGTAATTCTGGCATGTCATCTCCAAGCAGTGCTCAAGCAAGCCCTGCTGAAGCTTCTGGTACCTGTTATTGTGGTTATGCATGTACACGCATAGCGTGTCAGGTACTATCTCCAGCAGCTTATTGGTGTCTAGTGTTCAGCCTTGCCCTGCTATAATGCTGGTATGTCTTTGTGTCCCTGGGAGAGATTAGTTCTGTGACTTCACTTGGAAAGAAGGAAGACGGTGTTTTATTTATTTAAAACCAGATGTGAAGTCTCTAAGCCCATCTGTGAAGGCTAACTCTGTGGAATACTAGTCAGCATCTTGCTAGTCTTCCCTGCCTGGCTTCTTCTGCCGTGTTCTGCTTCTAGGTGTGCTTCAGCATTTGCTACACGTTGAGGTTGGAAAAAAATGTGTGTCAAAAGCTCATAGGTGATGACAATCTATACTGCATGTGCCTTTTATGTTTCATACCAAAAACCACCTGTCAGAAGTCCTGACATTACCATGTGAGCAATACAATTTCAGTCACAAGCTTTTGTCACCCGGCAATGTCCATACTCAGCTGCCTAAAAAATCCACCAGGGTAGAGAAGCATATGGAGGAATGGTTACAGTGATAGTTTCACAGTCGCTCACAGTAACATGCTATTGCTGCATGTCACAGTGGTTTCACAGTTTGGGTGGAGAAAACCATGTGAAGGTGGGTAAAAGCACGACTAATTTTGAGACTTGGGACCTTGAAGGTTCACCTTCATGCAAAGTGCTCTGTCATGACAATGTCAGAGAAGACGTAAGGATTGCAATATCACATAAAAGTATAACAAAGATGCCTCACCTGGGACCAGTTCATTAAAACGTGGTTCTGTTTTGAAAAGTGATTTTATTAAAGAAAAAAAAAAAAAACCAACCAACCAAACAAAAA
>JAVJGG010000030.1:27844714-27863911 GCA_035590195.1 Aviceda cuculoides | reverse complement strand
CCCCACCAGATTTCAGGCTTGTACCAGGACCTGCACAGCAGTTTGTGCCAAGTGAGACGCTGTTTCAGGAGGCTTTCTGTTGAGGAACTGTTCTTCCATTTTAAGAATAGATATAATGAGTGAGTGACATGAGTTTGTAGGAATCATATGCTTAAAGCAATGTCAAGCTATAAAAATACACAATTTCGTGAGCAGATGATGGGAGATGGATCAAAGCAGGTGGTATCAGCCTGGGGTGACAGAGGGAGTAGTAAGATTTAGACAGACAGAATTCAAATTCATGACCTTTTACTACTTTTTCTGCTTGTGTGCAAAGTAAGTCACTAAACAAAGTGTTAGTAAGGCTGCAACTCAGCTACAACTTTTCTGCCAACAGTGCAAGTCCATTTATTACCATTAGGGCTAAGCTGCTGTTTGAGCTGATCCTTCAAGTGAAGAAAAGTTGGTTGCGTGTATACTACTTCAGAATGGGACGGAAAGCTTCCCTGATCTGAGTTGCATAGGCTGATTTCTCCTGCTGTAGTTTATCTATGTGTCCCATGAATAGAAGGGGCTGTCTGGAGACCTGAACCTCAAGAAAAGAGGTGGGCAGAAGAGGCAGGGGATGTGTATGGAAGTGTTCATAACGTATCCTCTCAGGCTGTGGTGGGACGACTCTGGCCAGCAGCTACCCCCCTCCAGTCACTTGCTCACTGCCCCACAGTGATGTGGAAGAGAGAATCGGAAGCACAAAAGTGAGAAAACTTATGGGTTTAGATAGACAGGTTAATAAGTGAAGCAAAGCTGCGCACACAAGGAAGGCAAAATAAGGAATTAAGTCACTATTCCCATTGACAGGCAGATATCCAGCTGCTTCCTGGGAAGCCAGGCCTCAGCACGCATAATGGCTGCTTGAGAAGACTAACACTATAACCCTGAACGTAGTCCCTTCCTCCTTCTTTCACTGAGTTTTCATTGCTGAGCATGTTATATGGTTTGGAATATCCCTTTGGTCAGTTTGGATCAGCTGTCCCAGCTGTGTCTGCTCTTAGACTCGTGCACTCCCAGCCTACTACCTACAGCCTATAGGTGGGGCAGAGTGGGAGAAAGAAAAGGCCTTGATGCTGTGCAAACACTGCTTAGCAATAGCTAACACACTGGTGTGTTATCATCACTCTTCTAATCAAATCAAATCATTAAGTTTGGAAAAGACCTCTAAGATGATCGAGTCCAACCGTCAACCCAACACCACAATGCCCACTAAACCATGTCCTGAAGTGCCTTGTCTATGCGTTTTTTGAACCCCTCCAGGGATGGTGACTCCACCACTTCCCTGGGCAGCCTGTTCCAATGCTCGATATCCCTTTTGGTAAAGAAATTTTTCCTAATATCCAATCTAAACTTCCCCTGGCACAACTTGAGGCCATTTCTTCTCATCTTATCGCTAGTTACTTGATAGACCAGTACCCACCTCACTACAACCTCCTTTCAGGTAGTTGTAAGAGAGCATTCTAGTCACAAATCCAAAACACAGCACCACGTGGGCTGCTGTGAAGAGAATTAACCCCATCCCAGCCAGGCCCAGCACACAGCTGCACTGCTTTGTACCTTCCCTCTAGCTGTGAAAACAGAAGGGGGGGACGGGGGGGAAGTCCTATGCTACTGCACAGCAACTGGGAGCTTATCAGTTCCCAGTACCACAGAAGGCAGACATAAGGCAGAGGTTAATGACTGGAGCTAAGCTCTTTAGCACTCAAGTAAATGTGCATTTTCTTCAGGCTCATGAAACCCAAGAGGAATATCTGCTTTTCTGGTTAGCAACCATCTTGCAACAGAGGGCTTCAGCAACGAAAGAGCCATAGTCTGTCACTGAACAAAAAGCTCAACTTTCAAGGCCCCCAGTCTCTTCTGAGATGAACTAGGGCTGCACATCAGACAAGAAAAACTCCTGACCCCTCTCTATGAAGGTTTTTGTGGTCTCTGCTTGCTGAACCATCTGTGGGATCAGAGACTCCTGCTTGTCGTAGGACCAAGATACGGCTGAGACGTGTCCTTACTGCTGTCAGAACCTGATGCTCATAAACCAGTGTGTTTCATATGGTTTTGAAAAGCTGGGCACTTGGAAGTACTGAATGGGGTGAACAGCCATTGAAGGTGGCAATAGGGAATAAGAATAGTAGCAAAATGGCATTTTGCTACCTGCTTTAAGCTGTACCCATATTAATAATCATTTACATAACCCAGTACTTCTATGGTCTGTTTTGATAGGCAATATCATTGCTTCTATTCACAGATAAGGAAATAGTCCTCCACTGTAGCTACACTGCAGGCATTCAAAGGGTAAAACTGGAAGCAGAATCTAAGTCATCTTGGTATCCCAGGTTCTGTCTTATCACCCCAGAAGCCTGCTGGAAGAGAAGTTTCACAGAGATTGAATTGTCTCTTGCTGAGAGCCAAGCTCCGAAATTGATCCTCTTACACACTATTAAAAAAATAAATTAATACTGTTAATTATTATGCTTAAGTTGATATGTAAGGCATTATGTCATTCCTTTTTCCTTCGTCTCAAATGGCTAAAGCCTTCAGAAGCATATCCGTCAAGAAATTAATATGTAAAAGTACAAGAGATATGAGCCACAGATTTGATGCTGGTTTGCAAGAATTCTAGAATGCTGGGGGGACACACGCAAGCCCCCACCTTTTTATTTCCTCTTTCCAGTGAGTTCCCTACCCACCACCCTCTAACAACTTGAAATTCTGGCTGGGGCAACAATGTAGAAATTCCAGTAGCAAAGCTGTAATTACATTTTTTTTCTTCATCACTGGAAATATGATTATACCCACAACTTCAGAAGTAACCTTATCTTATGTAATTCCCTATCACTTTCATTTTCCCTGTACCTGAGGGAGCTCAAAATCTGACAGGTACTAAAAAATGTGATCTTACAAATTTCATCATAAGCTAAGTATGTTTTAAATTACTTTTCAGCAATTACTACACTGTGGTCTAAAAATTATGGCATTGGGTGTTTTGCTTGTCACATTAACTGAGGGTGGACCTTGAGCTGCTCGAAGCCACTACAGAAGCACTGAAGTCAGTAGATGACTGTGACAGCTCTGCACTAGTCACTCACTCATGAAAAGGGTTAATCTTATGCTATGTCTTGCCCAAGTTAGTATCTGACCTGTATGAATTAAGCAGATTAAATTGTTGTGTGTGTGCATAAGCAAATATATAAAGCAAAAAAATGTGAGCTAGTATGTGAAAAGTGTTCCTTTTTCTTGTGATTAGACTTTGAAGGCTCAACCTTAGGAACAGCTTCCCCAAAACTTCAGGGTATGACTGGGGAAAAAAAAAAAAACAACAACAACAAAAAGCAGCTGAGTATCAACCACTGTTTTTGGCAAAGAGCTGGGAGCAAAAATTTTTGACATGCCAGAACCTTAACACAACCATGAATCATGTTCAGGGCCAGCCATTCACACTCTGCCAGTTCAAGGTGCACATCTTTCCAGGAATGTCTTTCATCCAGGCTGGCAAGTGAAAGAAAAATTTTGCTCTGTTTCAGCAGTGTAAAGGCATTGGGCCTTCTGAGCACTGTCGTCTCGAAACATAATTTCCCTTCAAATGCCTGTGCTGGTTATTATTTCTGGTTACAGATGAAACAAAACATTTGTGTTTCAGAAGTAATGCTAGTGCTTGAATTTCTGAATAATTTTGAATGGTATTTGCAAGATTAATATGAAGATGTGCTTTGGTAGGTAGGCATGATTGTGGTATGTCAGTATATAATGTTTCCATTCACAACCAATAAATTAATCTTTCCCAATATATCCTTCAGCTCCTCTTTAATTTTGCGCAGTGGAGTATGACAACTCTTTTCACTCTTATATTGCCTATATGGAAGGATTTCAGTAAGATGTAGACCTCTAAGTCGCTCTTGGAGATATTACATCTTACGTAACAAAAGAATTTAAGGGAACAGAAATACTGTTGGCTAAGTTAAACACCATGGATGAGCGAAGGTATAATGACCGCATTAAACACCATGGAAGCTCTAAGACCTCTTAGAAAAAGGCATAGAAGTTGTCTATGAAATGTTGTAGTATCAGTAGATGAAGCTGCCACTGTTGAGTATTTAGGATTTTGAGTTGAGAGACAGAAGTGCGCAAAAATGAAGTAGCAGAATTGTGAAAAGCTTTGAATGAGAACATATAATCAGCCTTGTTCTTGTCCCATTGAGCATGCTGGAGGTGAGTACATTCAGATTAAACATGAGCTAGTGCGTTTGAACTGGGAATTTTTGTGTTTTGAAACAATAATCACTGATAATTTTGTCACAATGATGTTAGTGGAGGTGGGTTTAATCTTATTTCCTAAGTCACATGGCTGCTCAACATTGACATTCTGCCTATATCAAGAACAAAAGACTCTGGCCTAAATTTTGGTTTGCTGTTAAATGACAGGGAGTCCAGTTAGGAACATATTGAGTGGAATATAATACAGTAAAGCTGGAAAATCAACTAGGATAAGTAAAAAAAATACAAATTTGTAAAAAAAAAAAAAAAAATTAAAAAGGAAGTTTCTATAGAAATTTATTTTTTGCTAAAGACCATAAATGCATTAAATATTTAAAAGTGCTGGAAATAACTGAGAATGATGTAATATAGACAAATGAATGACAAATATTGACAAAACAGAAGGAAGCCAACATAAAACTTGCTTGCTGTTCAGTTTAAGGTGTGTTGATTTCTAAGCAAATTCTGTACTGGCTTCCTTCCAAGGTTCAACGAACAATAAGAAATTCTAAAATAATTATCATCAAAAAAAGTAGTAAAAAGACTGAGAGCAAACAAAACTTTTGCTTGGATTTGGACATAAATTTAAATCATTTCCACACTGTAAAGTAGACTGGAATTACAAAATACAAGAGATATTTCAGGAAAGGACAAGAAATATTTTCTCCTAAAGATGTCATAATGGGACATTTTTATATTTCAGTTTGGTTTTTTTTCCTCATTTAAATACAGTTCCAGGCAAAGGAAATTCCTTTTACAGTGATTTTCATATGACATATTTGTTCCACATGGACAGGACTTCATCTATATTACTCTAAGTTTGTCCCCTTTTATCTGAAAGTGACTGTTTCTACAAGAGGAATAATTTTGCCTTTACTTTATTCTTCCACCTTTCTTTTTGTGGTGAGTTTTTGTGGTGGGTTGACCCCAGCCAGCAGCTAAACACCCACACAGCCACTTACTCATTGCTCCCTCCCCTACTCCAACCAAGTACAGGACAGGAGAGAGAACAGAAAGACTGAAACCAAGTAACTCATGGATCAAGATACAGGCAGTTTAATAAGTGAAGGAAAGAGGAAAAAAAAATACTAAACAATGCAAAGTAGTCATGCACCATCTCCCACAAGCAGACTGATGTCCAGCCAGCCTCCAAGTAATGGCAACCTTGGAAGCCAAGGAACCCCATGCTTTTCTTCCTCTACCCCAGTTTTAAGGCTGAGTGTAACTTTATATGGTATGGAATATCCTTTTGGCAAATGTGTCAGCTGTCCCAGTGTCCCCTCGCAACTTCTTTCTGACCCCCAGCTTGCTCTCTGTGGAGGGATAGGGGTGCAGAATGGGAAAGGAGAAACCACTGATGCTGTGCAAGCACTGTTTAGCAATAGTCAAAATACTGGTGTATTATCAGTACTGTTTTAGCCACAAATCCAAACTGCAGCACCACAGGGGTTTCTGTGCAGACAGTTAACTCAATACCAGCCAGACCCAGTACAGTCTTAGAACAGCTTGCCAATTTTCCAGGCCACTGAGTAACTGCATATTACCTACCCACCCCATCTTTTCAGTTTCCAACAAATGAAACATACCCTACTGTTTGTTATGATTGCAAATAGGCTTTTTAAATTTTTTGTTCCAGAATTGAGAGGTGAGGAGGTGTTATATGCTCACAGTTTATAAAGTTATTTGTCATCTTTCAAGACGAGACTAAAGAAATTTACTAAGTTAGATTTGTTTCAAGTAAAGTTTGTTCCCTCCAGAGCTGATGCTTGACTGAAGAAACATTAGATAACTGCAATACTGGAAATGCACAAGTGCTAGAATAAAATAAAAACTAACTTTCATGTTTATTTTTGTTTCTGTCTTAAAGATGTAATAATGGAGATGGAAACCATTACCGTCCATGTAGCAGCTATTACCTACTCTGATAGCTTTGACACTTGCCAGCACCCAGGGATGCTGAAAAGAGAAGCCAGGGAGCAAACACCTATTAGAGAGCTGGGACCAGCAAATATGTGTGTGGGGAACTTCCCTGCTGTGCAAATTAGTACCGAAATTACATCAGCCCCTTATAGCTGCTGTTTATCCAGTGTTCTCTGCTGTTTTTCTATCAGCTGAAATGAATCATAATTCAGCAAAACAGCGATAGTAGACTTGTGTTCTATTGTGTTTCGCAGTTGAGCTTAATTAAAAGGTTTAAAGCTTCACCATGGGAAGTCTCACGGAGCTAAAATCGGAGGTCTCCTAAGAGCTTTTCATTTCAAAACCCAGGTCAGGTCTCATATGCACTATTTCTCTTTTTTTAGGGTTTGGGCTGTTTGGGGGTGGTGGTGGTGGTGTGTGTTTGTCTTCATCTATTCCAATGATGTCTTAAAAAAGCATTGAAGTTGCTTTTGAAAAATAAGGCTTAGTTCACAAAGCTCAGTTTTAATGGATTGGGCTTTGAATGTATGTCAGACATGAAATTTCAACAATCAAGTCACAGGCTGCTGCAGGCAACTCTACTACTCAGTACAGAGGATATTTTTCTTAGGAAGAGAGTAAGAATAAGAATATTTTTTAAAAAAACAAAACCCAATAGTCCAGTCTTATTGTGCACAAGGCTTTACCTAAGTAAAAAAGCAAAAAAAGAAAATAGCAGGGCAAAGCTTGGTGAGGCACTGTACTGAAGTAATATGTCGGGCAACAACTGAAGTTGCTGTACAGGTACAGTAAAATTTCAGCAATAAACAGCCAGGGAATCCTAAGCAGTTTTTCTGACTTCTTAGAACAAAAAAGCATTCCAGTACCAATGGCTGCATGTATTATATTGTATTATCTGTATTCCGTGTGGAATACTGTTGTGAACAATAGCTTTCCTCTGAAGGACAGAAAGAAGAACTTTGGGAGGGGGAGGTAGGGGCTGACCAAAGTAGGGTCTGACTGTGGTTCAACATTTTCACTACTATAGAGATGGATGCAATTTACAGGAGGAGTTGGAAAATTCACTGAGTGATAAAGCTATTTCATTTCATTCTACATTTCTTAGGGACAGGGAAACAGAAAGTCCCTTTATCAGCATGGGAATGGTGCACCCTGTGCCTGTGGGTTTATAGGGTGGAATAGACCTTCATTTTGAGGACAATTTCCTCTAAAATTTAAAAGCTAGGAGGCCGATAGGCAATCTCATGATTCTGTAGGTCCAGTACAGTGTAAATACTTAAAGAAGTGATTGATTTGCAATTTGATTAGATACTTTGGTTAGAGCTTGCTTAATTTTTCCAGAGGGTCTGGCACTGTACGAATAAGTCACTAAATCTTCACAGCCACCCCACCCCCCAAGTCTGTGTTTCATATAGAGAAGAGATAATAGAGAATACAAGCAGATTCTGTGTTGCCTTGCAACTGGAGCAGCAGCCCAGGCTTCAGTCTTACTAGAATTTGTCACTTCGTACTCATTTTGCACGCATGTAAGCATGGATATCTATTGTAATACACATATTAGTGATCTGCTGATTACCATGTTCTTAAGTCCTTTTTTACTTATCTATTAATGCTGGGGCCTGAAATCTCAAGGCAAGGCTTTGTGGCAGGAGTGAAATTAATTCAAGCAGTATATTCACAGCAGATCAATTACAATATTCATTCACTATCACATTTTGCATTCAAAGAACATTGAAGCTATAAATTAAATGAACAGGTTCCAATATACTCATAATTAGACTGCCTGTAGTATATTTATCTGGGGTGCAGCTCCATAATGTAACAGAAAATTACACTGGTGTATTAAGACCAGGGTAAAAACCACAACACTGTGGAAATGGTTCAACAAGGGATAAGAGTAGAAACACCACAACCTTTTTTCTAAAGGGAAAAATGCATTTTTGTGTGTCACTGTGAATTACAAGAAGTAGCGTGCCCTAGCTGATAGGATTCGGAGCTGTGGTTCGAGTATGCAGACTTCTATTCCTGTTACTGCTCTGTTGGGTGAGCTACAAGCTTGCTTTGTCATTCTGTGCCTCCATTTCCCTGTCCATTGAATGCAGTTATGGTATTTTTCCGAGAACATTGTAAATCTCTAGCAGATAGCTATTTTTCACCTATCAAAACTCACTTTTCCACCAAATCTCAAGGGATCTTCCCAAAGGATGGGAAGAAAAGAAAAGAAGAAAAAAGAAAAAATAACTTTAGTAAAATTTCATCTATTGGTTCTAGTCAGACACTATATCCTTTTTTTTTGTAGACAGATTAGGGCTTTTTACTTTTGAATTTTTTTTTGGTTTGTGCTAGCTATGCTGTTTTGTGCTGTTAACTGAATGAAAAGCGCTTGTGTGTTTTAATACCTTTCTTGAAGCCAGAAGAAATCAGAGTTTACATTTTATATAAAATGATCATTTCTTTATAGAAATAGTTTCAGTTGTAATTTCTTCAAGCTAGTTGCAACAACATTCAGCACCTTGGGCCAAACATAAATACAAATGTTGTGCGTGTGTGTTTTTATAACTAGGACATTGACTCTGCCTTCGCCTCATGCAGTAAAGTCGCAGTATCTTAAGCAGTAGATGTAATTCAATAAATGTGAAATACATGCCTGATCAGGTATGAGATAGAATTAAGAAGAAAAGCACTAGCTTTTTTTCTGTCAATGAAATCTCGAGCAACTAGAAATAGATAGAGTTAGAGTGCTTCCCCAAGTCTGCAGGTTTCTTCCTCAAAATCTCTGAAGCAAAACTCACACCAACTGGAGCACAAAGGGAGTAATTCAATGCCCCCCCTCTTTGTATCCCCACGCCAGCTAAATTTTAAACTTGAATAAAATGCATCTGTCAAGGTATGGGCAGCAGCTTTGCATATGCTCTTTTATCTGAGTATAACCTACAGATGTGGGTCCCACTGTTTATTACCCCTTTTACTGTGCCATCCTGTCCCATTTTCAATGTAAGGTGGTTTCATAACTCCTGCACGTGAACACACAGTCTGTTTGAAGTATCTGCCTAAGCTGAACGCTCTTTCTAAATATGAAATTAAATTAAATTGATTTGAGATTGTCTCCCATCCTCTTTTTTGGTGTGCTCTTCATTACAGTTTGCTTCGTGTTTTCATCTCTTGTGGGAAATGTTTTAACCAATGTAATCAAGATCCATAATCACATAACCTAACATTGATCATAACCATTACAAGTGTCTAGAATGACTTTTGTTTATAGATTTTCCAGGATTTCTAGGAGCCTAAGAGCTCATATGGATAATAGCCATTGTTAAAATTTAGTATATCTTGTGTTTACTATTTCCTTCCCCCTTTCTTTAAAAAATACATGTTTGTTTACATTTATTAATTAATAAATACATATGTGCAACATAATTTCTAGATATAGATCTATATGGAAATACATTTTTCCCTAATATGAAAGTTTGTGTATGGAAAGTAGAAAATATTGCTATTTTCAACTGTGTTGTAAATTGCCCTGAAGCAAACCCAAGCTCCAAGATTTCTTGATATCCCTGAATACTAAGATGCAAATCTATATCAGTTTCTTAATTAGTGAGTTCTTTGTATTCCTGAAAGCTTGAACCTGGGTCACTCATATTGAATACCTTCTATGTTCTCCTAAATGTAAGTATCAGAAACCAAGAGCTGTATTTGGAAAGCAGTTTACAATTACCTGTACACAAATACTTTTATACTATATTGATCCAGTTGAAGAGATCATGTAAAAAGTGAATTGAGTAAGACGTGATAGGAGCTATTCATACCGATAGTTTTCTCTGAGGTTTCTTGTGGTTCCCTGGAAGGTTAAGTGCTAAGTTATATTTTTCTATATACCACTACTTTAAAACTTCACAGGCAATGCAACTTCTATTATAAGAAACATTTGGTAGCAATTTCATTTCTGCAAGTTGAAATAGTATTAAAGACATCGTATGCTGTACTAAAAGCAAGAAAGAAATACATACTCATTGCTCCTTCATATTTTTTCTGAGGTACACTGGAAACAGTTCATTAGACTGCACTGTCACACAGTTAACTAGATGAACAAAAAGCCATCACCAAAGCTGTCATTTCAATTTGTAATTCATTTCCTCTCTTCCTCTGTTTCACAGTCTGTCTTGCAAAGGTTTATCCCCCAGCTCCTAGACAAAGGCAACGTGTGAATAACAAATCTCAACGTCAAAAATGCCTAGCAAAATGGAAAAAGGAAACGGCTAATGAGAAAACCTCAGACATCCCTTATCAGGACATATGGATAGTGGCTTTAGCAGTTACAGTAAGTAAGTGATGACATATGCTATAGCACTGCTTTTGTTGCTTCTCCTGGGGCTGGCATGGTAAGCTGTACCCTCTGTGAAGGATGTTAAGCTCATCCTCTATGAGTGCATGAGTAACCATCCGAATCAGAGAATGTGCTGTTCTCAAACAGCATTCAGGAACCCCTGCTTTTCAAAACAATCGCAGACTTTTGTTGGCCAAGTCTGGCAATTTGGGGGTAGAAAAATTTCCTTGGCCACCACTGTGTTTTAGGTGAAACTAGAGCTGGTCAGAAATGGTAATTGTTTGAAACTGGAATATTTAGTCAGCTGCATGCCAGGAGGGTTCTGGCACAACCCCTCTTGGGCTGAATAACGCATTTCTTCTAATTAATAGCTCTGCTTCTGTGCTTCCCTATGGATGCAATCAAAGCTTAAACCACCTGGTGGACTGCATGTAATATCAAGGGCCATGAAATTCCAGGATTATGGGAGCATCTGTAGTGGAGTCCCATAGTCCATTGCTCTGAGACATCAGTGGTGATGGGATGCATGAAAGTCGAGAAGGTTTCAAGGGGTATGAGCTGCAGCCAAAATTGTATAGTTCAGACTTGAGATGCTACAACCTAATTGTAAGACTGTGGACAGTGGCTGAACAAAAGAAATACATGAGATAGAGTTGGATGTAATGAAATGTAAGAGTCTTACTATTTATTTGGCTGCCTTACTGTTATCAGACCTGTGTAGACTGCCAGGCAGAGAAGAATTTGAGAGAAGACAATGCAGTAGCTCTGTCTGTGTTTTTTAACAACTCTGCCCCTTCATAACAGATGGCTTAAAACAACACTTTGGGTTGAAGTGAGTGTAGGACGATGCATAATCAGACTAATCAAGATCTGTCTGCACTTGCCTGATAACTAGCACTGCCGTCACTGTTACTTCAAGTGACTTCCTCTACAGGTTCCCCAGAATTTGTGAAAGTTGCTTCATTTGAAAGATTTCATATTTGTTAGAATTGTGTAACTCCCAGGTTTCTTGAAGTTCTTTCTTCTGCTTTTGAATATTTTGAAAGTCCCATTCTCTTTACCAATATTAGTAGGGAGACCAAAATTTAACTCAAACATCTTGGTTGTAACTACCCATATTCAGGCAAGTATTTATTCAGTTCCTGTATGTGGAGAACTCTAAACATCTGCTGAGGCTGTTGAAATTCACTTTATTTCAGTGAATTCTCTCTCTAAGGAGCTGCAAATGTGTTTATTCAGATGGGATCGAAAGTTGTTCGCAATGCAACCTTCTGATATATGTAAGAAAACTAAAGTTGTTTGCTATTTATTTACATTTCTGTTTAAACTCACTTTGCTTAAGTCAACAAAGGAATAGTAATGCCTTCAAATTATCTGTAGGATAAATAATGTTAGTGGTGTATGTGAGTGTGAGGGGAAATACAGGGACAGAGAGAGAAGGAACAACTTCGCTTGCTTTTCAGATCACTTATCCTGGTCTCAGATGAAACACTTGATTCCCTTAAGAGGCTCAATTCCACTAAAATTTTAGTGTATCTAGCCACAGTGTTTTTAACAAGAATTGAATCTCATAATAAACTGAGAATTGTAACAGTTGAAGCAGAAACTTTATGGGCTATGAAGAACTTTAATGTACTGTCACCTAAAAATAACTCTCGACCTGTAAAAGGAATTTTGAAACAAGAGACATATTCTGAAATTAAGTACTTAATATCAGTGTGGTCCTGTCCGGACAGGACCTGGTTTGGGGATGCTTTCTCACAGTCCCTGTGCCGTTCTACCCTCCCTCCGAAGCAGAGCAACCACTCTCCCCTTAAAGAATGAGCTGCAATAAAATTCTTCTTACACCTACCAGAGCACAGCTGCTTTCATGAGAAAGCTGCAGCGCGCTGTGCAGCTTCTGTCTTTGCCCAGGGTAGGAGAGATGCAGGGCTGTGGGCACCAAGAGAGGGGATGGCACGTTTCACCTGCACTCACAAGCTACGGAGGTTACGCTCTTAGGCGTGGCTAAAGAAAGCGTTTATCTTTTCAAACAATAGTGGGAATAACTATTTAATGTCTCTTAAGTACAAAGGCAGGGTGATTTATGGAAATATCTTAAAAACTGTGGCTAAGGAGGTGAATTAGATGCTTAACGAGGTCTATACTGCTGCTTTTGCAACATGTAGGTATGCTGAGGTTATTCACATACCTTCCTGTATATCTACTCTTACATGTCCTGGTTTTAGCAGGAATAGAGTTAATTTTCATCTTAGTAGCTGGTACAGTGTGTTTTGGTTTTAGTGTGAGAATAATGTTGATAACACACAGATGTTTTAGTTGTTGATATGTAGCACTTATCATAAGATAAGAATTTTTCAGTTTCCCATGCTCTGCCAGCAAGCAGGTGCACAAGAAACTGGGAGGGAGCATGGCTGGGACAGCTGACCCTAACTAGCCAAAGGGATATGCCATACCATAGAACATCATATTCAGTATGTAAACTGGGGGGAGTTGGCCAGGAGGGGCAGATTGCTGCTCGGGCATCAGTCAGTGCATGGTGAGCAATTGCATTGTGCATCACTTGTCTTTTCTTGGGCTTTATTTCTCTCTCTCATTAATATTATTATTACTACTATTATTACTATTGTTGTTGTTGTTATTTTTGTTATTGTTGTTGTTGTTATTCATTGTTGTTGTTATTATGTTTTATTTTACTTTATTTATTAAACCATTCTTTTCTCAACCCACGAGTTTTAGTTCTTTTTTCGATTTTCTCCCCCATCCCACTGGGAGCAGGGAGGAGTGGGTGAGCAGCTGGGTGGTGCTTAGTTGCTGGCTGGGATTCAACCACAACAATCCATTAGCTTGATGTTTGAGAGATGTTATCTGTACTTTTGATCTTTTCTGAACATGTTAGTCATGCAAGCCTGAATTTAGTTTCTGTAGGCCAACACTGCATCTAGGTGCTTAGAGTTCAAGGAAACTGTGGTTTTCAAAGTAAAGAGACCCAATGGCAGAATTAGAAATTATTCAAATGACAGAAGTTAGAATTATGCTTCTGAAAATCATACTCCATGGTTTTTAGATTAGAGAACCAATTGAAAATATGGTCATCCAAAATCACAGATTTGCATTGTGATCATCCTCATTTTCGAAAGCCCAGTGCTTACTTCCAGTGTAGATAATAAAAACTGTGAGTAAACTATGTTGAGATTCTTATATGAAATGTTATATAAAGAACTGAACCACATAACATTGATTTTTTTTTTCCCATTTGCTTACGCAGATTTGAATCAGTTCCTAAATGCAAAAGAGAAGATCTAGGTCAAGACTTTTAATATTTGCCTGTTGCTAATCTGGAACTTTATATATGTGACAGTCCTACTATTCAGAAAACATCCGTTTTCATTCTCTCCTTGCCAATGATTTTTCTAAGTCTTCGTTTCCCTGGGAACATGCCCTGCAAATCAGCTATGGAAAAAATATTAGATAGGAGAAATATTATTAATTTCCTCTCCCTCCTAATCTATGTAGGATAATGTAGGTTTCATGTCTTCCGTGGTACACTGCCATAGCAATTTATCCAAGTGCCTGCTATCATATACTTAGCTCAGTAATATGATTCATTATGAACTCATGCATTCAATTACATTCTCTTTGTTTCTACTCATAAAGAACTTAAAATAAATAGCAGGCAGTACCTGTGGGCTTAAATTAGGTGATTCTCTCCTCTATGTAGATTTTAAGCCATTTTGGTTTTGTGCTTTTACAGTGGAAAGGTGCAAGAATAAGTATAGCTTGTATAAATACATTGACTTCAGGAATATAAGTAGTCATGAGTAGATTAATACACATTCAAGATAGGCCTGAAGGCTGTGTTTTAACATGAACAGTTAATATGAACTCTTTTTGCTTGTTTCCATACGTCTTTCTACAAAAGCTTAAGTATTAAATTACACATCTGACTGAAATATCTGTAGAATGACACAAGTGCCCAGAGAAAACAGCTGAGTGAATACAATTACATGCAAAACAACTTTCACAGCAACATTCTCCTCAGGAGAAGAAACTACCATATTAGCAGAGACATAAGGAATGCCATAAAATCAAAGTCGGTATTCATTTTACAGGACACCCAACCACTTGAAACTCTTATATTTCTGTTAAGGTGCAGCCTTGCCTTAGCTTTTTTCATTGAATAATACTACTCCTTGACTTCGAAATTTCTACAAAATTTCACTGACTTCTTTTCTGGCTGTTTACAGAAGTATAGATATTGTTGGTTTTGTTGTTGTTTTTTTTCCCCAGAAAGAGTACAGATGGAAAGTGAAGCACTTAGAGGTAATTAAATTAAAATGCCTGCCAATCTTAATTAAGTTTCTTGATGTAGATTCATTGAGCGACACTACATACATGCAGCCTTTAATCATGTGATTACACAGTTTTCCTCAGCTTCATCATGGAATAAATGACATCCACTTACGGATTTCCTTAACGATTTGCTTTATATTGGACAATAATAGTTAATCTCAATATAGGTGGTACAACTTCCTATAGGCAGAAAAGGTGCAACCTTTTCTAACAGAAAATGATAATAATGACATCTTTCACTAGATCAGGTTGCTCACAGCCCTATCCAATCTGACCTTGAACACTTCCAATGATGAGGCATCCACAACTTCTCTGGGCAACCTGTTTCAGTGTCTCACCACCCTAATCATAAAAAATTTCTTCCTTATATCCAATATAAATCTAGCCTTTTGCATTTTAAAAACATTTTCCCTTGTTCTGACTCTACAGGTCTTAGTAAAAAGTCTCTTGTCAACTTTCTTATAAGCCCACTTTGTGGCCTTTTATAAGAAAGGCCCTAATGATGTCTCCCAAGAGTCTTCTCTTCTCCAGGCTGAACAACTCCAATTCTACCATCTTTTCTTCACAGGAGAGGTGCTCCAGCCCTCTGACCATTTTTGTGGGCCTCCTCTGGACCTGCTCTAGCAGGTCCATGTCTTTCTTGTGCTGGGGGCTCCAGAGCTGGATGCAGTACTCCAGGTGGGGTCTCACGAGAGCGGAGTAGAGAGGGAGAATCACCTCCCTTGACCAGCTGGCCAAGTTTCTTTTGATGAAGCCCAGGAAATGATCAGCTTTCTGGTTTGCAAGTGCACTTTGCCAGTTCATGTCCAATTTTTTTCATCCACCAGTATCCCCAAGTTGTCCTCGACAGGGCTACTCTAAATCCATGGATTCCCCAGTCTGTACTGACACTGAGGTCTTCCCTGACCCATGTGGTGGACATTGTACTTGGCCTTGTTAACTTAATGAGGTTCACATGGGCCCACTGCTTAAGCCTGTCAAGGTCCCTCTGGATGACATCCATTCCTTCAAGGATATCAACTGCACCACCCAGCTTGGTGTCATCTGCAAACTTGCTGAGTGTGCACTCAATCCCACTGTCTATGTTGTTGATGAAGATATTAAATAGTATTGGTCCAACTACAGACCCTTGAGGGACACCACTCATTACTGGTTTCTGTTTGAGCTGTTGACTAATTCTTGCATGCAGACATCCAGCCAATTCCTTATGTGTTGAATAGCCCATCCATCAAGCCTGTATCTCTTCAATTTAGATTTAAGAATATTGGGGGGGACCACGTCAAAGGCCTTGCAGAAGTCTGGGTAGATGACATCAGTTGCTCTTCCCTTGTCCACTAATGCAGTCACTCCATTGTAGGAGGCCACTAGATTAGTCAGGCAAAGACAAACAGAGAAACAAAGACAAAAACTGCAACACATTCCTGCACCCCTCTTCTTCCCAGGCTCAACTTCACTTCTTCATTCCTGACTCCTGTAACTCCCCCCAGGCCCCAACCCCTGCACAGCACAGGGGAATGATTAATGTGGGTTGTGGTCAGTCCGTAACAGTTCCTTTCTACCACTCCTATGTCCTCATGTTTCTCGCTTGCTCCACTGTGGTGTCTCCACAGGCTACAGTCCTTCAGGGTAAACATGCTCCAGTATGGGCTCTCCATGGGCTGCAGCTTCCTTCAGGAAACATCCACCTGCTCCAGCGTGGGGTCCTCCATGGGCCACGGCGCAGATATGTGCACTAGCATGGTCCTCTCCATGGTCTGCGAGGAGATACCTGCTCTACCATGATGTCTCTAATTGGGGAGAGTAGAGGAATCTGCTGGCACTATTTCTCTTCTGTCTGAAGTGTTTCTGGATAGTGTTGTTATCAACAAAACATGACACTGTTACAGCATTTGTGAAGTTCCATCTAGATTTTTATTATATATTAACTATAAATTGCCTGCCTTCCCTCTTGTCTTTGCTGACAGATTACAGACTAGGGGCTAGATGAGCTGGTGCTGCAGCTCCTGTTAATGACTACCAGACTACGTGAATCATTTAGATCTGGGGGAGAGACTGCCTAGCCTAGAAATGGTCATCCCTTGAGGTAAAACCAACAATCCCTTTTTCCTTGTTCAAATACTTTTAAGTGCAACATCTTTTTCAGTATTTGGAAACAAATGTCTGTACTTTAACATTATGGGGAAGAAACAGGTGTATATATGCCGTCTTAACCACGTGCCTACTTTAGGGACCGAATATCTTCCAGCACTTCACAGAGGGAGTTTTGTGTCTCCAATGATCCATTTAGAGTGCTGGAGTTAGTCAACAGCTAGTTCTGCAACTGTGGTGCTCTCAAACAGTTTCTGTAGATGTCTTACCTCTCTCTTCTGAGTATGCTGTGATCCCACACTTCTAGTTTTAGGCCTTTATTTAAATGCCTAAAGATGGCGGTGAGAAATCATCTGTTCCAGGACAGAAATGTGGTATTATCATGTAAAATATGCTTATGTACAAGTAATTTCAGGCATGCTGTATTTTTTCCTACAATACACACTATCTTTATGAAAGTTGAACAAAATTACTTAATTTGAGAGTTATTGAAAGTTGTTGGATTTTTTTCCCTTCAATTTATTATCCCACATTATAGAACAATCATTAAAGGAGAAATTACTTTCTCTTAAAAATAAATATCTCATTTTGTGTTGTGTAATCCTGAACAATAAAAATCATACTGTGGTAATGAGAATAAAGTTACACCAGTAGTCAAGATGGCAAAGGAATAAATTAGAATAAGCATCCTAACACACAATAACATTATTCAAATAATACATACCATGAATGTAACAGGATGCTAACTGCAATTATTTATTACAATAGTGATTTGTGGGATTTAGATGTTGTAGGAAAAAACACAACCTTTCAGAGTTAATGTAAAGATGACGCTAGATGCTTTCAGTCTACTACTTTTTATTTTCAATTTCAATAGACATAATAATTGAAATAATTCAAAAGCATAAATGAAAGTACAAATTGTATATATATAATCAAGAAAAGTCTAAAAAAGTGTTTTAACCCTAATGCTCAAACTGTTTTTTGGTTGATACAAATGGAGCTACCTGAATAGAGAAAAGAGAAGTGTACTGGGAAACTGCCAAGTGCTGGAGCTGCAGGTTTCTGTGGCAAGTTTCTGTGACAAGTTTGACTGAGTGTTCTCTTATATCTACTTGAACTTTGACTCTGAGGTAGGTAAACACAGCCAAATTTTCATTGAATTTGCATCCTTATGTCCAGAATACCTAGAGACATTTGATTTCATGTAGGAGCTTTACTTTCTTGTATTGATATTCACTCACATGCACAAATCAGTCATTCCAGCATAAATGAGCGCTTTGGAACCGAGCCATCTGCAGAATATTGTTCATGGAAAATGACAGCATAACATATCTTTTATGTTTTGGCAGTGTACAGATTTATGTCAATGAAATTATATTATACAGGCATTCGTGGAAAATATATCCTGATCAAAGCGTGTTACTTCAAAGACATTTTGAAAACATTTATAGGGAAAACCAAAATACAATTATTATTTCTAACTCCAGTGAAGCTCACTGTATGCTTAGCAAGTGTGCCTTACTAGGTAAGAAGAAAAGAATTCTAAAATTGCTAATTCTGACATACCATATATAAAGTCATTAAAACAGACATTCCCTTCAGTATTTTGTAACAGACTTAGGTGGAAATAGTAGACCCAAGCTATTCCTAGTATGTGCATCTGTTCCATGAGACACTTTTTTTCCCTTAAAAATGGGGAACTATGCTGCACACTACAGTCTGAAATAGGAAATAATTTGAAAGCTCAAGAAATTGAATAGGACCCCAAGGGAAAGGAAAGAGCCATTGGCAATTGTGTTCTATACAAATTATCAGCCATTATCAGTGAGAGAAAGGGAGTTAAAGAAATCCTAGTAGACATAGTAGATATGGATGTAGACTGGAACTGTTTAACAATTATCTAGCTTGTAATGAAGTTAAAGGAATTTCAATGGCAGCAGACATAGCCCAAGGGGATGAGAAATGATGTTTAACGTTTACACTGTTGAAGCTAACTAAAGCAAGAGATAGTTCCTGGGACCCACCAGGTGGGTCCAGGGACCCACCCCAAGAACCAGCTAAGACCGGCCTTGTAGTTTGGGTGAGTACCAAGGAGCGACTGAGTCTGTGCAAGAACAGAAGGTTAAAAGTTCACCGTGAAGAAGACATACGGCCTTCATCTCCACGACCCCCGACGACCACCACAAGGAAGCACTGCGCAGGCGCAGTTGGGAGGAACTTAGGGAAAT
>JAVJGG010000030.1:27821111-27844614 GCA_035590195.1 Aviceda cuculoides | reverse complement strand
CCCCGTGCTGCCCAGCGCTGAATGAACATACCTACTTTACAATCTCACGGATTGTGGAGTCTGTTTTCCGAACATCACCGGGATGAGATGTGTGTAAGACCTTGTTCACCAGCAAACCAAATGGTGATGTCAAGTGCAAAGTACAGTGGTTTTGTGATTACAAAAAAAAAGAGAGAAATGACCATTATGTGCAATTTTGACTTCTTTGAGTTAATAGAAGAGGTGATGTTCTTTATATAAGGGGTTAGCTACTCTTTGTATAACCCTCAGAAAAATAATGAAAAACATCAGGATAACTGTAGTAGCTGTTCTGAACAGGACACTTGTACATTTTTGTGTGTGATTCTGGTGGTATTAATTCTTTTCTCACTTGTCCACTTCTGGTGACTTTACTGCCAGGCTTCAAATACCTGTTTTTGTAAAACTGTGTTACTTTATAAAATGTCTAGCCCACACATATGAAGCAACCCTGCCACCCGAAGGACTAGAAACTCTCAAGTCACATAGTATATCCAGAGCAGAGCTTCATATAGAATTTAGTCTCCTCTCCCCTATTTTCGTATGAAAAATTTGATCATGAAAGTGCTTGATAGCATGTGAAATAAAGGTCTGGTTTTTAAAAAAAGGGGATTTTGTTTGCAATGTGTTTCACCAGCAGCCTGTCTTGCAGATGCATCATGAGATGTTTGAAGGAAACAATGAAAATTATTTTGGAAAACCTCATGGTATCTTATGATAGAGTGTATTTCAGTGGTAAAGATTGTGATGACAACAAACTCTTTAACCTATGTGATCCATTTTTATGGTAATGCTTCTGACAAAGAACGAAAAGGAGGTGATAGAATTTTTTCTTTTCTACCACCCCAACAGAGCATCTAGCAACAATGTACTCTAGCCTGATATGATCTTCCTCAAATGCCATTAGGACTGACATCATTTTCCTACCTAATTTCTCTTTAGAACCACACACAAAGAAGCCTTCGAGTGTAAACCTTCATTAACAAAGAAACAAAGGAACAACTGGTTGCAATCGTTGCCAAAAAAAGTTGTTATTGCAGGTAACAAAAACAAAGGGTACTTTCCAACCCTCAGGTACTACAGGGATTTTGCTTCCTATAACAGCTGGTATGTATTTCTATAAAAAGTTAAGTGCTTTTAAAAAAAAATCTATGTATGGAATACTATTGGGTTATTTAAGAAAGCAATATTTTTAATGCTATTCACTGTAGAAATGCCCTTTCATTTCTTCCAAGAACAAAGACTTTGCGAAGTAAAGGGCATTCTCCACTGCAGGATCAGTTTTGCTGAAATGACTGGTCAAATGTACTGGGATCACATGCCAGGGAAAGCTGGCAGTATATGTTTCGCCAAAACAGCATCACCGCACCAAACCACTTCCCAATGACTATTAATCCATTACAGAAGTCCCGATTCCCACTCCTTCTTCTGTTAACCTTGGTGCTTCTCAAACTACACGAGTATGCCTTTCTGGAGAATGAACGCATAAATTAATATTTTATCTTCGTATTTAGTTCCTGAAACAGCCCCTCAGATTTGTGAGTGCCTGCCCCATCGGAGTTCTTGCGGTGTCAGTTGAGACTTTTCGGTTCTGTTTTCGTCAGCCCACTCCTCTGTTAATGGTGTAGCATTGTCTCACGTGGGGGAGAGCTGCCGCAGCATCAGTCACGATGAGTAAACAGCACAGTTGGTTTAGCCTCCCAAATTCCTGGGTGTTGTATTTTCTCACAGAAGGAGATAAAAAACTGGTAACCTTTCTAAAAGCTAACAGTGGCTGTCTTCCAACTGCCAATTTTTATTCCTAACTGACAGGCCTTGAATGTAACTCAAATACAGTGGGAGTCAAAAAGAGAGCTTTAAATAATAAATGACATTTAAAAAAGAACCAAGCTAGTAATTAAAAATATGGCCTGTAGAAGACTTTTTTTTCCCTAGTGGCAACTGAGAGAAGATCCCAAGAAGCTGCAGCGTCAGCCCAAACCTCTGAAAAACCTTGGCTAGAAGCTTTGTAAAAGGAGATTAGCCACATGGAATGCTGAAGAGAAAGAGCAAATGAAAATAAAATAAACAAAATAAAATAAAATAAAATAAAAACCAAAAAGGGTGAAAAAAAATTGTTTAAAGAATATGTATCTTTTTAAAGATTCATCTGACCTCTAACTCAAAAGATTGCTTAGGATGTTGTTTTGTTTGTTCTCTTGCCTTTTTTTTTTTTCTGAGCTGCTTTGTTCATTGCTGGATTTTAGTGTATACTCTGCTCAGGAGGGAAATTGGCACATTTATTAAATATTCAGATAGGTACTGCTGTACAGATGTCAAAGAACAGAAGATCAAAGGGACATTTCATTGCACAAGAAACATGGCATTGATTTTGTATTTCTATATAAAGATGAGGCTTAGTGTGTAAGTGCTTGACAAACTGCTTTAATCTTTGCCTGTGATGGTTAGCTGTGGTCATTTGGGGGCTACAGTACAGCTCTTGTGTCTCCAGCATCTCTAATGTTTTCCCTTCAAACTAGCTTTTAAATGCTTGGTTCCAGCCTGGAGTTGTCAGTGCTGAGGTGGGCGCCTTAAGCTGTTTCTGCAGGGTCTGGAGGAAGACTGGTGCTACAGAATGGGCTTCACCCACTGCCAGCACAGAAAACAAATGAATAATTTAACACGGGACACACATTCTGGTGTTGTAAACCACCTGCTTGACATCGCTAAACTGAAAAATTCTAATTCTGTGGTAGCAAGTGATTTCTTTTTTTTAATATCATCCTTAAGTCAACTACAATGGAAAGCAATTCTTATTGAAGTAGAACATTATGAGTTACTGAAACAAAACAAATGAATTTAATTTGCTCTGGATATGTAAGAAAGGATTTCTGCACTGTGAACCTTTTGTGTATTCTGACTTCATTTTTTTTCCTGGTTTGTGATAAAGATTTTTTTAAAAATGTTTAAATTTTCTGTAGGTTATGAGAACTATTTTATGCCTCATTCTAATACCATCACAATAGAATCATAGTCAAAAAAAGCTCTACTAGATCTTCCCTTTTGGATACCAAAACTGATAAAAAAGAAAACGCTTATTCATCCTACACACACTCAAGAACTATTTGGTCTCATGAGATGGTTACACCATTTCAGTGTACTCGTTTGTTGCAGTCTGGTATTTGAGTTCCCTGTGCATTTTTTTTTTTTTTTTTTTTTTTTTTAATACAGCAATGTCAGAGTGGACATGCTCAGCTCTGTGAGCACAGCCGCAAGAGTAAAATAGGGGTAGGTCATGTGGAAAAGGAGATGATCTTCTTTTGCATCTGCTCCATGTCAAGCAACGCTAGTGCTGCTGTTGTAATGAACAAACGCCTGGGGAGAGCAGGAGCCATCCCAGCAGAAAACAGGGCTGCTCCCAGAGAAGGCCACGCTGGGAGCTGCAGGTGACCCCAGTGCAGGCCGGGGGCTCACTGGTGGGGTGCCCGCCAGCTCGGAGCTGGGGGTAGTTACAGGGTCTGTCGACAATCCAGGGATCATCGGTGAAGCAACAAGTGACATCCAGGGTCAATCCAGGAAGTCCACTGAGGAACAGCAAGAGGCAGGGCCAGAGACAGTCTGCCTCTAACATAGGTCCAAAGTCACTCCGGGAGGCGAGACAGAGATAAGACTGCCTAGAGTGCAGATCTTATCAGTAAGTCAGGTCATGGAGGAACTGGGTCGAGCTCCAGCTGCCTCCAGTGTAGGTCAGGCAGGGTCTGGGCAAAATTTACCCTACCATGGAAGGTCTTAGTCTGACCGACTGGAACAATTCTGTATTTCAAATTCCAAGGTTGAAAGGGATTATCTCTCGGTGTTACACAACAAGGGAAACTCTTAAATTAAGCTGGAGGATTTAAGGGATATGTACTTTTTCTCCACCCCTCTATTAAATTAGAGATGATACCAAGCAAAGGAAGTACTCTATGCCCAAAACCAGGAATGCAGTGACGTAAACAACAGGTAAGGTGCCAGCAGACAGCACTTGGGAAGCTACAGAGTGCTTTGGGGGATGTATTGAGCATGACATGTGGCGTGCATGGGGAACAGGAGGAGTCACGCTGAAACAAATACACCCTTACCTCAGGAAGCCTTGAACAGAATTTAGCACGGGAAGCAAGACTGGAGAGGAAAATGGTGGGATCGATGGTGTGACGGTGTTACTAATCATGGTAATGACAGTCTGTCTGTAGTGTGTGTTTAAACAGAAAGGAGGTAACTAGCCAGAGGAGCAAAAGACGATTGGGTTTGCTGCTCTTGGGTTTAGGATGGGTGAGATCTTTTTGGTGGTGATGGGAAAGTTTTTCTCCGCTTTATGCACACTAGCTTGTTTGAATTCAGGATGCTTTGTGAAGTAGGACAGAAGCTAACACAAACTTTTTCAATCCCTTGGCATATTTTGGTTTTGCATCTCTGAAACTCTCAGTCCTTGCTTACCTGTCTATCTTGTTTCAAGGGTCTGTCTCAAGTTTTGTTTGCACATGAACTCTGTTTTTCAGACACTGCGAATGGACATGGAAATGTGACAGCTTGAGCTTTGAACTTTAAGCAAAACATATCCTGGGCATTTATATATACAATACGTGCTTCTGTCTGCCAGAACAGACATATGTTAGTAGAATCACAACTGTTTTAAATTCTTCAAAGAAACTCTTTCCGATTTCCCACATGGCCTCTCTGAGTCTGGAAGTTCAATGTAACCTTAGGGAAATAATTCTATATCCTGAACATGTCATTCTAGTTCAGGATTATCTGTGTTTAATGCCATTAATTTTGGATAGGCATGTTCTCAAGGGCACATTTTATTTGTTCCCAAAAATTATCTGAGTAAAAAGTACCTCCTAGCTTTTTCCTCCCGCTGCTTGTGGTGCCAAGCCCACAAAACATTAATGGTAAGCTAGGAGACAAGGTAGGAGAAGCTGCCCAGGAATCAGTCAAGTGCCTTGTCCTGCTTTGATTTGTCATCTTTCTCATACTGAGCAGTACCATCCTGTTCACTTGTTATGTAGCCTTCTCATCTTGTTGACATCTTTCTTTTTTTCTTTTTTCTTTTCTTTTTTTTTCAAATGTACAAGAATATAATGCAGATAGTGCACAGATTTGGTTAAAGTAGACTGGAGATCACCTGTAAGTGATTGCAAGAAGGGAGGCAATGTGTTTTCACATACAAATATGCACACGTATTCTTTTTTTAATACTAGCTTTTTCACTCATGGTGTCTGCCTTGTTTTATAGTAAGGCATGAAGCAAAAGACTCAGGCTCAGCTTCCAACCCAGAAACCTAGGTGTGGCTGCTGTCTGTATTCTTTTGTTTTAGAGAAATCATAATCTTGTTCGGAATTTTTAGCTAGAATAGTTAAAGCTACAATTTCAGTATAAAAACTTTAACTCTTACTGCTAAGAATTCTACTGTGACTGTCTTTTTCAACATTTTATATGACAGCTGGCTGCAGACCTCACTGAATCTTGTAAGATCAACTAGTTGTCTGTTAGTGCATCTCTCTTTGCTTTTCTCCATAAGCTATGAAGAACATTTTTGTACGTTGATGAAGTTCATTGGAAGGCAGAATGGCTTATTTGAAAGACTGGCAAGGTCAATTCCTGCATCTAGTGCGAGTGTATAAATTTCATTAAAGTGGATTTAATGTGAGGACTGTGCAGGATCCCTTCAAAGAACGGCAGAGAAAACCACAGGTAAGTCAGTCTTCTTTGTGAGCCGCTGAGTGTTGCTTTTGGATGTAACGCTTGCCCTTTAACTTGAGTACATTTGGATGCATAACATAGACTCAGAGAAGATGGTTACTAGACACCAGAGAAGAACTAGTATTAACTAATGTGTTCTTTTAGTTCAGGGGCTCTTTTATCTTGCAGCATGGCTGATATGTTATAGAAGGTCTCAAAGGAATCTCTTGTTCAGATTTTCGATTTCCTCCCTTCCTGTTTCCTCCATCCTCAGTTCCCTGTTTTAGCATCAACTACAAAAGCTGATGGTTAAATAATATTTATCTGAATCTGTATAATTTATAGAAACAGAGACAAGATAAGACACCTTCACTATGTCTATAGTCAATTTTACAATGACTTAGCACGTATGTGTGTGCACACGCATATGCATGTGTAGATACTTGTTCATGTCTACCATTATAGGTAAATGCCTATATTTAGGTAGATTAAATTAATATTTTTCTCTGACTCTACTATTTACTTATCCCCTGGTAATATGAGCAGCTGTGTTTGAAAAGCATCTCCTGTAATCAGAAGTATTTGTGTGGATTTCTCTGGAGCAATATAGGATCTGGTAGAATGCCTGTGCTACCTTTCACAAGCTATTTATTGTGGGGTTGTAGGCAGCAGTGATCTGTTCTATGGAGATACATTTGCTTACTTTGTCATGGTGCCAACAAAACAAACTCTCAAGCTTTAGGCACAAAGACAATGACTTTAAGAGGAGAATGAAAAGGCAATAATTTTCAGATATGCCTATCTATTTCACTTCCCCAAATGGATATCTTGTTATAAATAACTACATAATATTTCCATCACAGCCACTAATGTGCAGGGTTTACAGCATGTATTTAAGTTTAATGGATTTTAGTTTACCCTTGAGAGAAGGGCAAAGTCTCAGTTGGGCAACCTTACTTCCTTCAGACAAAATATAAGCAACAACTGTACAACTGCAGAGCAGGTCTAAAAATAGCTTTCTGGCAGTACAGTACAAAGCAATGAAGTATAAAAGCAAGACACTCAGTCTTATACTGCAGTTAGCTGCTCACTGGAGTTTTTCTCAACTTTAATTCAAAGTATTATGAAAGAACCAATATAATATAGAGGTGCATAAATTTTTCATATGTTAACATTATTACATATGTTAACTGTACTTCATGGAGTTGCACCTGCCCAAACTCATTCAGATTATATGAGGGAAATGACAAGGTGCCACAGCACAAAAAAATCCTGTTACAGTAATAATAATAGATGCAAATACAGTTGCAGCAACTATAACTAAATATCCTCCTTTCTCCCACTCCCTTTAAAATATACAAAAAAAAAGAAAAGAGAAAGGCAATTTATTGCAAACAAAGACAATGACTAAGAGGCAAAGACAAAACTGGGTCTATTTCTGAACAAGATCTTCAGCTTTCATTGGTAGCCACCCCAGCACTCTTTCAGCAGAGCTCCTTCCATCATTTTGGGCAAGGAAGAATTTAGTGATACACGGTTCACCAATCCCAAGAGTCAAATAGGCTGTTACACTTCCTAAGCACCCTGTTTATTTAGACAAGAATGAAAGCCACTCATTAGGCTGGTCGAAATTAAATGAGCATCCTATTGAAATGTAGTTGTGTTGTATATCATGTTGATGTCCTGGTTTCCAAGCACATCTTGATCACTGAACTCTGCTCTTCAACAGTTCTCACACTCGTCTTTTAACTGAGCACACAGAGTGTATTGATCGATTATTGCTTTATGAACTGATAATCTGGTAATCACCCCTCAAACACAATTATAATCAATTAAGCTGATTTTTTTTTTTAAGTTAATTTTTCTGACTGTTACCAAATTTATACGTTCACACTCATGTTTTGGCTGCATGGCTAGTGTGTTCAGACTTATACCCATAAATGTGCCCATAGTAGCCCTCTGCAGGGAAAAAAAGGTTTGTTTTCATTTTTTCTTCCAGTTTGCTGAACCCTTGATTTTTATCTGGCCCGTAGGTCATCTGTTGTTCTTAAGGATGTGCACCAATTAGTATTTATATTGACTTGAAAACACACATATTCATTTTCAGTTTTTAAAAAAGTGACCTGTTATCCCAGAGTATTGCCTACTAACACTGAAAATGCTACCCTTAAAAGGCATTTGAGTGACAACCGGCAAACTTTATCTTCAGTGAAGAGCCATGGTGGTTACCTATCTGCATCAAGACCATTAGAGATTTTTTTCTGTTCTTCATCAGATGCTACATATGCTACATAACGTTTTCATTATGAGATATCCAGATACACGTCCTTTATTATTTGCCATCCTAGATTATAGGGTAGGTATTTACACCTGCAACTCCACTCATATGCCTGTACACACAGACACACATGTGCATACCTGTAAAAGCCTACCTCTTGGCTGTATTAGTCTCTGCCTGTTTGAGACAAATACATTTCAGCCCACTGTGCTAAGGCGGCTGCCCCTCCTCTTCCTCCTCTCCCCTCCAGAACTGAAACTTACAGGAAAAGACATGAGAATATTTCTAAAAGCACATTTTTACACACAAATCTGAGGCAGCAGGCGTGTGGCTGGTTATTGTTTCTCTTGAACTGTTTATTGTTCTGTAGAAGTTTACGTGAGTGGAGCAGGCTTCTTCTTTTGTTGCCAAAGGAAGGGCAGATATGCTAATGGACAATTTGCAATGAATTGGACCTTTTCCACTGGTGTTTTAACAGTCAGAGGTGGCACCTTTAGACCCAAACATCTGTGAGCTCTTCTTTCTCCATCTGGGGGCGGATGCTGGGTGGATGTAAATAGCCTTAAGCTGCAATGAAATCACTGGCGTTAGGACAGAGTGAATCAGCTGAGTCAGCTCGTAGGAACCCACAGGGCACATTGATGAGCCATGTACGATCCAAATGGGGCCAGAAGAGTAAATTCTGGACAAAGCTGACTACAGCTCTGAAGGCAGATATACTCTCTTGGGGGTTGGAGGTCCTCCCTCCCAGCAGCTGTGTTGAATACGAAGAAATCATATGCAGTGGACATACAGTTCTTTAACACCAGCTTGGTGTGAATGCATATGGCCTGTTGTACTAGGTATTTTAAAACCCCACAAGTATGGCCATATTAATATTAATATGGCATATTAATATTATCAAAACAATGGAAGCGGAAGATTGAGTGGTGTATGGGTGTACTTTGAATTTGAATGGAAATAAATCTATATCATATTAAGGAATTAAATTTTAGAACAAGTTTCAGTGCTACTTTTCAAAGAGCTTAGTGTCGCAAGTATACCAAGAATCCTTGAGTTCTCACGGCTTCAGTGGAAGTGGAGAAATCTTGATATCATGTTAACAGGCAAAATAATTAGCTAACCTCTTAAATATGGACAGGTATTAGTCTGATATTTCTTAATTTCTTAACTCTATTCCTTTTTTAACTTGGACGTTGACGGCACTGCTCTCTTTTGATTTTGAGTTAGTCTGTCCTTCTGGCTGTTGCATATAATTTTAATTCTATCTTTTTTATCCTCAATTTAGTAGCAAAACCTAATTTTGTTTACTGTAATGGTCTACCCATTATTTTAGATAAGTTTTCTCATTTGATCTTAAAAGCTTGATGGCTCACACTGGCAACATGAAAAAAGACATTAAAGGGAAGTGGGGGAGGGACAAGGCTGACAAAGTGTTGTTGGGACAGCCAGCAGAAACCTTACTGGTCAGAGTGGAACTCTGCCTCTTCTGGGACCTTTGGAAACAATTGATAAAATAAAGTAACACTGATAGATAATAATGGAAAATAAAGTAGAAAAATGCAATAATATTGATCAACTCATGAAGAAAATCAGCAGGAGATCATTACTCTAAGGACTCTAGTAGTTATCTCTGGTTAAGAGAAAGACGATGCTGTAATATTTTGCCCCAGATTACCTAAACGTCCTGTTTACCCTCTTGGTGTTTCTGGGCAATGTCAAATGCCTGCTTTGAAAGTTTTACAGAATATCTGCATTGTGTTGCAATCGTTAGGTAGAATTTGCTATCTGACTTTTTTTATCAGGGTGTTTTACTGTTGGGAGAAAGCATATTTTTCCAGCATTGCTAACAACCTTTATCATGGTAGTCTGATACTTGGAGTTCTATTCTATTCTACTTTAAAGAAACAACAGCAAAACTTCTGAGGTCAGGTGACTATGTTAGAATTTCTGCTTTAATTTTAAGGATATTTCTGAATTTCTGGATGAAGAGGAAGAAATCAGGAACTAAATGCTTAAAACCAGTTCTTAAAAAGTTCAAATGTACTGTTTTTGTAAAAGCATCTGTCAAGACTGTGGGAACTTGGCTGTGGCTTCTCCACTTCTGGTTTTGGTGAAATTGCCTTTTCTTCCTTTTGCCCCTGTTCTTTAACTTGGGTCTCGTACCAAAATATTGCTGTGTTGTGTCTGAACTGATATTTAAATAAAATATGTATTTTTAAAAAGATCATTATCATGAAATATTCCAGCTAAGTAAAATAACACATGAAGCAAAGTTTTTAGTTTATCATTGAAAAGTGTTTCTGAATTCTCAGTGTCCTTCTTATAGAACTGCTGGGCAAAAATAACTTCTGGCTGAAAGATACTAAGTATGTGTTTGGGAAGCACAACTGGTCTTATCTGGGTTGTTTTTTCATTGTTGTTCATTGAATATAGGTGATTCTTCAATCTAGGCAGCAGGCAGCTCATTTGCATTGCATTTTGAACCACCACAAAGAGAAGAGTTATTTTTGCCTCTGTTTCTTCTGCTCATCACATAGACTGTCAGGTCTTTGCTTTATGGCCTGGCTATTTGAAGTAAAAAAATCTCTGAACTTAAGGGTGGTAAATTCAAAAGGGCACTAGGAGTTAAAACCAGAGTCAATATAGGAAGTAGGTATCTGAAGTGGGACTTTGGCAGAATTTTTACATGTTATTAGTGTATTAGATAAACATGGCTATGTTTTTATTCCTCTAATAGGTCTATCTTTCTACAAAGTCGTCTGAAAGTTATTACAGTCTTTATAGAGCATATTGTGTGTTTGAACAGCAGGAGCAAACATGATCCAAATTTAACACTCTTCAGTGCTAAAATTAAAGAATTATTTTAACACAATGCAAAGCCTCTAGCTTTTTCTTACTTTGCTCATTACCTGTTTCAATTTGGCAGGAGAGAGATGAATGACCAATATAAAGTTGCTTGCTTCAGAAAAAGCGTTACAAAACAAAATCCTCATATGTGTCCTTTTTACCTCCGAAAAACTGTCCAATTTTCACATATATTTCTGAGTAGAAGCATGCCTTTAAAACTACAGTATGGGATAGCTTATACAGCATTACATCTGTAGCGGAAGGCTTATACCCACCTAACCCTTCACTGTCAAAGCTTAACGTTACAACTGTGTTAATATACTTGGTATTGACTATCCATGAACACTTGAAATCAAAGCATATTTGTCGATTCATGCCCTCACCCTCTAATTTATCGTGCGAGCTCCTTCCGAGATTTCAGCCTCAGATCTTCTATCTCTTCTCTATTACGTGAACTAACAATAATTTTAACTGCTTAACCTGCTAAAATGCTATTGGTTTGTGACCTGAAAGTTTGCACTAGTCCACATTTCTCTAAGTCTTGTATCCTACCCACACTCAGAAGTCCGATCCTGAGCACCCGGCCTTGAGAGCATCCAGCCTCCTCAGTTTCCTCTTCTACTCAGGAGGACATAAGTCTGCAGCTCCCACCTTGAATGGATGCCTAGCTGCATCTTGGATCATTAGTTGCCACAGAACAAAGTGGGTTCCGACTTGTTGAAACCTCAGAAAACCAGGCAGGTTTTTTAATACATACAGAAATCTGGACCTCTGTTCTGCTGCTGGCACCTCAGGTGGCTAATCTAAAACCAGCCTAGGTGTATCTCTCCTGCAGAACAATTGAAAGCAACTGAGCAGTTTGAAAATTGATTGCAGTAAACTACAGATACATACTGTAAACAAACACAAGTTAAATTTCAGCTACCTACTTGAGTGGTGTTGGCAGTCATGTTTTTATAGCTGCATTGTAAATATGGCCTAAGTCCTTTTTCAGATGTCACCTTTGGTTGTTTACCTGTCCATTGTTTTGATTCAAACTGAGCTCCCATTTACTCTTTAAACATGGTGCCTTTGAAAACCTACCTTTCCAGGTTTAGAAGACTGGCTCATGTTTCAAGACACTTAATCGGTTTGTAATAATTTTTTTCTTCAGTCAAGGTATTCATGCTTTTTCCCCACTGAATATTTTGTTATAGTATGTACAACACAATTTGCACCAGTACAATTTCTCCTGGTTATCTTTCTGCTGTAATTTATGCTGCTTTTGTATAACTCAGGCCTACAACAAAGCCGCAACCGTGCAAACTAAATATCTTGGTGGCATCTCAATGCTTGACTTTTGCACTCTGTGCTATGTCATGGAATTGCTCCAATGTTTCTTTTCTCTGTATTGGGAACAAAGGCCAAGGTAAATAGAAAGTGGACATACTGTAAACAAAGATCAAACAGCTGGTGTTAAGAGTATTTCCTATGTAAATATGCATATTCTGAATTAAGCATGGATCAAAGTGTCCTGAATATTAGAAAGGCTAACTGATTGGGAATATGTAGTGTAAAAGCAATTGGTATTTTGGTCTGGTGACAGTTATTTCATTGTACAGAAACTGCACCCCTAAAAATGCTCTGCAGAACATAGTGAAAAGTAGAAGACTTCCATCTGTAACATTTAATGCATAACTAATAATTAGTTTTGGCAAATGTTAAAATGTCTATTGAAAACAGAAGGAAAGAAAGAAAGAAATCTTTAACCATCATGCATCTGTACAATAAAGTTGCAGTTCTGGACATGTTAAACAAAAGATACTATTAGTTTTCCTTCCCAGGCCTCATTGTTTGATATTTCCCAAACATGTTGTGGTTATGGACACTGCATTCATAAGATTCCCTCTATTTATGTTGAAGTGACACCAGAGAAAGTGAAGAAGTACTGTACAACAGGGATTATCCTAGTATGAATGACGCTTTAATAGAGAGCCTATTTTGTAGGTTAGTTCTCTGCTTGCTTTCTTTCCAGACTACCTAGTTCTAATACTTAAAACATTCCTCTAACATTTAAAGTAATTGCTGCTCAGAAAAGTGATCTTAGAGCTTGATTTTTTTTCCCAAGTTTTGAGGACTGACAGCTCCCCGATGAAGTCCGTGGGAAAAAACAGTGCCCGTAACCTTTGAAAATCAAGTTTTTTAATGTCTTTCACTGACTTTCAAGGACATTTATAGCAGCTGGAAATCTTGACCTGCAACAACTCTGTGAGTGACCAGCAGGTCATGGATGACTCGTTGAGAACTTCCTCTACATAGAACCTTCCATTTATGGTATCGTTCTTAACCTTTCCTCTTTCTACCTCTTTAAGGATAGTTTTTATCTGCCAGTTCCGTGTTAATTAGAGTCTCCACATGCAAAGGGTCCTTCTGGTATTGCTTAAGGTGAATGAGAGAACCAGAATTTAACATCGCTGTCTTTGTAAAAAGGTTATATAATGAATGTTGAAATGGAAATAATAAAATTCTCTCAAATACTTTCAAAACAGGTAAAATATAGGATGGTTATAGAGTGTTTATAGTTTTTAAGTGCCTTCCAAATCAGAGGGATCATCTTTTCTCTTGAGCTAGGTTCTGTGCAGCAGAAAAGCATCACCACTGAACTCCTTGAGAAAAGTTCTTTTTGCCTCTGTTTCTGTCAGAAGGAACACCATGTCCCTTGTTTGGGATTCAGTGCTTATCCACTGGAGAGAAAAACAGTGTAGTGCAATTTAGGTCAGAGACTCAGAAATACAAGAAATGAAATCTTACCCTCAGGAGAATTTTTATTTCCAAAAGAAAAAAAAAAATACCTTATTTTGTCTAAAACCTAGCTGCTGTCATTACCCATACATGTCAAACACATGGGTGTCACTGCATAATTTTGTAATAACAGATAGCATTATACTGTACTTGTGTAACTATGCAGTAAGACACGGAATGCTCAGTGGAAATCCCTGCTCTGTGGAAGTCTGGTTTTACTACTAACCTAAACTGCTGGATTTCTCCCTGTACACCGGACAGCTGACACCAAAAGTCCAGGGACAATCCATAGGCTGAGATATACTGATGAAGACTTTGGGCTGTAAAAGCATTAATGATAGAGCAAAGGTATTGAAGTGCAATCTGTGAGCAGGAAGGACTACAGTTAAGCAGACATACTGTTTGCAGAGATTAGTGCAGGGAAAAATAGATTACTGGCAACCTGTTCGAGTCAGTTAGCACATTCACTAGAAGGCAGATCACTGCTACTGCTTTATTAACTTTGAAAACTAAAATAAGTCTGCCCTGAGGAGACCAGAATGGTGCTGCTGAAACTGACCCACTGCTGCTTCAAGAATAATCTAATAAAGTTAATGCTGGAGGTGGTATTTCAGAAGTGCTTGCAAAGGTAACTGTCAAAATGCCCAGGAAAGAAGAAACTCCAGAGACTGTACCAAAAAACAGGAATATGAAAAATGTGAAGCTGGTGGTAGAAAGAGGAGAAAATAGAAGTTTAATTAACAACATAATTGGGTTTGAAAATCAGTTCAGCCCTTCATTAAAAGGTCATTTAAAACTCGTAGCGAAAGAAATGTGCCTTCAAATATTCTAGCATATACTGAAGCTGTAAGCAGACCAGCCACAAGGTGACTAGAAATGGAATGGCTTGAAAATATATCGAATCATGACATTTTGAGACAGCTCTTCAGCTAGTCTGAGTTGGTGTAAGTCCCTCGACTTCTGTGGAACTGTACTCATTTACATGAGGTGCGGAGCTGACCTAATATGTCTCACTGCAACTGGGAATGGAGGTAGGGAGTTTGAGGGGAGGGTAGAGACATTTCTCGATAAAACTGGTGAGACTGCATCTGAAGCACTGGGTCCGGTTTTGAACTTGCCAGTATGAGAGACATGGACATACTGGAGCAAGTCCATCAAAGCGCCGTGAAGACGATCAAGGAGTTAGAGTATCCGATATAGGAGGAGAGGCTGAGAGAGCTGGGATTATTTAGCTTGGAGAAGAGAAGACTAAGGGGGATCTTGACAATGTGCTTAAGTACGTGATGGGAGGGAGTAAAGAAGATGGAGCTTGAGTCTTACTAGTGGTGTCCAATGAAAGGGCAAGAGGCAATGGGTGCGAACTGAAATACAGAAATATCCATAAGCATAAGACATACATTTTTTACATGAGGGTAGTCAAACACTGGAAATGGTTGCCCAGAAAGACTCTGGAGATTCCATCCGTGGAGACACTAAACACCCTGGACGAGATCTGGAGCCGCCTGCTCTAATTGACTCTGCCTTGAGCAGGGGTGTTGGTCTGGATGATCTCCTGAGGTTGCTTCTAGCCTCAACCATTCTGCGATTCCTTCATCTGAGCAAACTGATAAAGGGGGCAGGGGTGAAGAGGGTTTTTTTTTTTTCATTATGAAGATTTATGCTCTAGTCTTGGTAAATAAAGTGAAATCTGGTTTTCTTGAAGGCTGATATGCAAAGGTATAAAGGAAATGTATGGATTTTTTTTCTTTGCTTGTTTGCTTCTGATGTGTTTTTGGAGGGTCAGCTTTTCTAGAATTGCAGATAGCTTTAGAAGGGTTTAACAGGCATGTGGGAAGAAATAAAAAGTCATTTCAACTGCAGATTGGAAGTTCTTGGAGCAAGTACTGTGCTTTTCTCTTTCAGCTCTTTCAGCCTGCATTGTGCTCTTACAGTGCTGCCAAAATTAAAGAGGAAACATGGAATTAAAAAAATACTGTTTTTTCAAGTACCTGCTAGACTAAGTAACCTCCTGTAGGAAATGCATGGTATGCTAAATGGCTTGGAGAAGATAGCACCAAAAAAAGAGGTCATGGGCTGAGCAGGAGGCAAGATATATTGTTGTCTGTTCTAGTCACAGAAAAAAATCACACAAGTCAGTGGAAGATATTCCTTCACAGGCAGTTGTACAGCGATCTAATCCATTCAGATTTCATGCTGTACTTCCTGGCAAGTAAAGTTGCCATTAATTTTTGAGGCATGTAGGATTGTCTGGAAGTCTGTTAGCTTATGACTTGGAAAGAGTCTCCTTTAAGTCTAATGTCCTGTCTCATCAAAGAGGATGCTACTTGTTCTGTAGCACTCACTGTAAGCGGAGATATCCCTAAGCAGAAATAAAAGAAAAGGAGATTCTTCTGTTCAGTCCAGTGACGCAAGCAGTCCACCTAAAAATTTCCTTCTTTCAATCTGGGTGCACATGTTTTTTCTAATGCATTATTTTCCGCAACACTTCTTTAAGGTGTTGTGGGGAAGTCCTGCAGCCTTGTTCCTGTGCAACAAGAAAGCAAATGATTTGCTTAGGATCCTGTGAATATGTTATGATGTGCTGACTGGATGTCTTTGGTAACTGGGGTCCTAACTCAACAGAGAAATCCATCTCTAACAAAGGCTAAGTAAATTGTTCTGGTGGGTTGACCTTGGCTGGGTACCAGACATCAAACCAGCTGCTCTCTCACTCCCCCGCCTCAATACGACAGGAAGAGAAAGTAAGATTAAAAAGACTGTGAACCGAGATAAAGACAGGGGTATCACTTATCAATTACCATCATAGACAAAACAGACTTGATCTGGGGAAAAATAATTTATTGACAATTAAAATAGAGTTGGATGGAAAGGAACAGAGACAAAAAAGGAAAACACCGTCCCACACACCCCTTATTCCCAGGCCCAAATTCACTCCTTCATGCCTGACTCCTCTACCTCCTCCAACCCCCAAATGCCACAGGGGGGGTTAATGGGAGGTTGCAGTCAGTCTATAGCAGGTTGCAGTCAGTCTCTAACGGTTCCTCTCTGCTAACCCTTCCTCCTCACACTTCTCCTCTGCTCCAGTGTGGGTCCTCTCCATGGGCTACAGTCCTTCAGGATAAACCTGGTCCAGCATGGTCTCTCCATGGCCCACGGTTCCTTCAGGAAATAGTCTACCTGCTCCAGTGTGGAGTCCTACATGGGCTACAGTGTGGATATCTGCTCCACCACGGTCTCCTCCACAGGCTACTGAGAGGTCCATGACTAGGTACTATTGCTGTTTTGGAAAGAGTGAATATCTCCTTCCTATTGAAAATATTGAAGTGAGCATAAAAATGCTCGCTGAATAGACAGAAACCAGTAGATGGTATAGGTGAGTTACACTCTTAATCACAGTGTTGAGAAGTAGGGAAACTTCTTTCCTGGAGAAAAGGATTTCACCACCACTGTAAAAAGTTTTCTGTTGGAGCAGAAATATGTGGCAGAATATCACTGTGTCAAATCAACACTACACTTCCAATGTTCATGTCCAATAAGTCAATCTTCCTAGGAAAATTTCATGCCTTCAATATAGCCCTTTCAAGGCTGAATTTGGCCTGGAATACTTTTTTTTTTTTTTTTTTTAATTATTATTGCTCATTTATTAACTCCATGTACTGCAAACCTCCAACTCGCAGAAGTTCCAACTCAACAATGAACACCATAAAAGCCTTGCTGAATGTTAAGTTTGTTTTATTGCTAAAGTTGAACTGCATTATCTAGTTTGCTACAAATAGTTCAACAATTATTTCTAATCTTGTGGGATGTGTGGATTGGCAAGTGATAAATATCTCATAAAAACAATTTTCTTTGGAGCACTTATGGCAGCCAAAAAACAATGATTAATTGATTAGTGTCTGTTCTGTAGATAAGAAGTCCATAATTTATTTACAGTTTTATCCTCAAATGCTCATTAGAGGCTGGAACATGAAAGTCAGTGCACTGCTTACATTGTTTTATTGCAAAAAAGTATGTTGCTCTAGTGTAAATAACCAAACACTGGTGACTATCTTTCTAAATTCATTTATCAGAAAGAAATGATGTAGATAGCAAATGTATTCTGCTGCTTCTCAGTAAAAAAAAAAAAAGAAAGAAAGAAAAAAGAAAGAAGGGGAAAAAAAGAAAAAATATATTGATGAAGAAAAGTACAGAGGAGGGAATGATTCTGGATTCCTAATGAAAATCATAGATTTTCTGAGGGAGAATGATTATATGTTATTTCCTTCTCAGGGGATTCCTTTAAAGCCTGATTCTTAGGCTATTGCACCTCTACTCTTCACCCGTCAAATAAGAAAGCCAACATCATCTGCGATCAAAGTTCCAAATATGAGTTGGAATTATGAATATCTCAGGTATGATAGAAATGGAGGTTATATCGATCAATTAAGTAAAAAGCTTTTAAAAAGTTGTACAAAGGCTAAGCAACACAACTACAAGCACACTGTGAATTTCAGGCTACCTCTCCAAAAACATGCTTCATTGTTAAATGTTATGAGAAGACTTAAAAAATGCATCTTTATATAGATAAAGAGGCATTGCTAATAATACCAACCAGTTTTGCAATATTTTTCCTGAATATTATTCACTTCCTGAAAAACTTCTTGAAAATCTCTGACTGTGACAGCACTGGAAACGAATGGCTGTGAATACTGAGTGCCTTATTAGAAAGTTTATGTGTGGATATGTTGATTTAGTTAAATGGACTGTAAGAAAAACAAGCAAGAAGTTAAGGCCATTCTCAGCAAACACTTCAGAGCTGTTGTGAGACCGTAGTAGGATGGAAAACAACCTTGGGATCAGAGCAAGAAATACAATTTAATAAGGGGCTTTATCCTCTGTCTGGGGACAGAGAGTAGTTTGGTAGCAGCATCAATTTACTTTTCATGCTGTTTTGGCTAAAAAAGTTCATCGTCTCTAGGTTACCTTCAGGTGCTGCTAAGCTTATATCGTCATGTACAAACAGTAGACTGTTTAAGAAATACTTTTCTTGGAGAATTAGTTCCTTCTGTTTTAAATGAATGGCAGTTTCAAGGCTGATGATACCCATTTCCTGAGCTGACACAGACTATTGTTTGTATTTCAGAATATACTCCTTGCATGACTTTTGACATTCATGATCTTCTTCACAGGATCAGATGGTGTCACAGCCTTGACTACTGCTTTCCAACTCTGGGGACATGTATTTTTTAAGACAGTGTAGAAGGAAGAACTGGTGTGTGCATTTTTACATGTTGTGTTTTCCATGGTACAAATGCCCAAGGGACTTAAAATCTGGTTTACAATGAATACGAGGCTGACTATAGTAATCTTTAATTGCAAGCAGCTATTCTTTTAAAGCTGAACTCAAAATGACTTTTTTTGTTTGTTTTTTTTACTATCCAGGAGTTGATTTTTCACTGATAAGATGAATATTGACACTGTTATAAGATCACAGCAGTAAAAGCAATGCTTGATATTTGTGACTGTTTAAGAAGTGATAGCACCTGCCCCAAGGAATTGTACCAGAAAATGGCCAGATCTCATGAAGAAGGGAGATTAAAGGCTCCCTTTTAAAGGGAGATTAAAAGCTGTGTTTTGTAAATTGACACAATTCCTTTTGTCAGCTCAGCAGTAGCAGATATGTAAGAAGGACCAATGTATGGAAGAACAGGCTTTGCTCATTATTCCATGCACAAGCAATGGGCCAGTTTAATTTCAAAGTTCAAATAAAAATATTTGTGGGCAGACTTTTAGAGGGTTTATTTTTTATCCAATGAAATTAGGAATCAGCAATTTTATGCACCAAATTTCCTTCTGGATAAACTGATTGAAATGATAAGTAAAATCAAAATTGGATATGTTTTTTTTTCCTTTTATGGCTTTTGATCCACTTGGTAGCTATCTGCCTCTTTCCTGTTCTGGTTCCTTCACCTCCTCTCTTTTCTTGAATATTAAAAAAAAAAAAATTAAATTGCATTCTCCAGTCTTCTTACTACTTTGTCATACACTCACTGAAGAATTAAAAAACCAACACCTTATCATAAACACTGCCTGCTTGTTAGTTCATTAGACCAAGGAAAATAAAGTAATAGTACATTATCAGAACTAGATAATATTCATATAAAGCTAACATTCATATAAAGCTAACATAGTCTTTTCTTTTTGCATTAAATATGAATTTTTATATAATAAACTTATGAAAATCCAGTCTATTCAGGAACAAGCAGAAAAACCAGCAGTATTCATTTAATAAGCTGAGGGTAGTGCACTCAGCTGTAATGAACTGTATATTCTGTATAATTCCATCATCCTATCCTTGCATTCAGAAAACACCGAGAATGTTGTAACACTAGCAGAGTAAAGTAGAAACAGAGAACCCTCTGGAAATGGCAATTAGTAAATATCATTCTCAAATGTTCTTCAAGCCTCTTTTCTTTTCTACCTCGTCTTCTTATCATACCTCTTTAAAATTTGTGTACATTTTCAGGTGAAACTTTTAAAATTGACACTAAATCAGTGTTTCTTGGGGAGTGGAAATGCTTTTTATTCCTCATAACACAGAACACTGGAAAAAAATAATCTGCAGTGTGCAATATATTTGAATTACGGTGCAGCATCAATGACGCTTAGATTCTCTAGTGAAATCTGTTGCTAAAGCAAATGGCTAACTAGCAAAGGTGCTGTGTAAGTCTAGATGGTAAATGATTATGAGATTGCAAATGGATTTATTACATTTGTTTTGCATAATGTCATGCAATTTAGTATAATATTGTGGTGGGTTGACCCCGGCTGGACACCAGATGCCCACGAAAGCCGTTCTATCATTCACCCACACTCAGCTGGACAGGGGAGAGAAAATGTGACAGAGAGCTTGTGGGTCGAGATAAGGACAGAGAGAGATCACTCCACCAATTACCCTCACGGGCAAAACAGACTCAACTTGGGGAAAATTAATTTATTGCCAATCAAACAAAGTAGGGTAATGAGAAATAACCCCAAATCTCAGAACACCTTCCCTCCACCCCTCCCTTCTTCCCAGGCACAGCTGCACTCTCGGATTCTCTACCTACCCCCCCAGCAGCACAGGGGGACAGGGAATGGGGGTTGGGGTCAGCTCGCCACACGTTGTCTCTGCAGCTCCTTCCTCCTTAGGGGCAGGACTCATCACACTCATCCTCTGCTCCAGCGTGGGGTCCCTCCCACGGGAGACAGTCCTCCACGAACTGCTCCAGCGTGGGTCCTTCCCACGGGCTGCAGTCCTTCACGAACTTCTCCAACGTGAGTCCTGCTCATGGCGTACAGTCCTTCAGGGACAGCTTGCTCCAGCGTGGGTCTCCCACGGGGTCACAAGTCCTGCCAGAAAACCTGTTGCAGCACAGGCTTCCCACGGGGTCCCAGCCTCCTCCAGGCACCCACCTGCCCCGGCGTGGGGTCCTCCCCGGGCTGCAGGTGGAGATCTGCTCCATCATGGACCTCCCTGGGCTGCAGTGGAACAACCCGTCTCGTCGTGGTCTTCCCCACAGGCTGCAGGGAAATCTCTGCTCCGGCGCCTGGAGCATCTCCTCCCCCTCCTTCTGCACTGACTTGGGGGGCTGCAGGGCTGGTTCTCTCACATGTTCTCACTCTTCTCTCCAGCTGCCATTTCTGTGCCCACTGCAGCTTTTTTCCCTTCTTAAATATGTCCTCCCAGAGGCGTTACCACTATTGCTGATGGGCTCGGCCTTGGCCGGCAGCGGGTCCGTCTTGGAGCCGGCTGGTGTTGGCTCTGTCGGACACAGGGGAAGCTTCCAGCAGCTTCTCACAGAAGCCACCCCTGTAACCCCCCCTGGCTACCAGAACCTTGCCACACAAACCCAATACAGCATCATTGCCTTAATTCAGAAGAGGGAAAACCAGCAAACGAGGAAACCCAAGCTATAGCTGGAGATGCCACCGGAGACAACCAGAAAGGACAAGGGAAGCCAAACCTTCCACAGGGCGTTTGGCGATGTCGCGAGCTGCTGGACCGTTTTGCCCATCATTCAGAAAGGACATTACCTACGACTAGTACGTTAACATCTGAATAATAACCAGTAGATATCAGCACCATTTTTTTGTCCGATACCGGGGGCCTCCGCAAGGGGAGGACTGGGAAGATGAGCGACCAGCCAAGGCGCAGGAGATCCAGCCCCAGTTCACCAAGCGAACATCCCACCCTCGCTGGTGACCATCAGGGCACAGCACCCCTCGCTCCGGTTACGGCAACGTGGAATCGTTTGACGCACGACCACCCCGGCACAACGTCCATCATCTGCTGTTGAAAAGAAAAAAGGATGTCGGTGGGGGCAGGGATGTCCCCGGGATGAGCCTGACCCAAGCCTCTGCCTCTCCCTTGCAGCCTTCCATGATTCCCGGGGCTCCCTGCACCGGTTGCAGCACCGGTGGGTCGCGCTTGCTCTGACCCCCCCCCCCAGCCACATGCACATCGAGTCTCAGATTAAGACAGACCCCCAGTATCGCTCCCACCCAGCCTCCCGGCGCGTTCTCCGGAGACGGTCTCTCCTCCCCGGGACCTCGGAGCCAACCTCTGGAGGTCTCGGACCGCACGCCTCCGGGATTAGGGACCGCAGCTCAGACCCCTCGCCGACATGGGGGAGGTGAGGGGAAGCTGGCTTGTCACACAAGCAAAAATAGCACATTTTTATCTAGCAGTATGGAGGAAAGGAGGAAAAAAAAAAATAAAATAAAATTCACCCTTGCAGGGTTTATCGCCCTGCTCAGGACTCATCACCAACACGGTATTTCCAGCACAGCTTGGACCCCTACCTCTGGGTCTGCTTGTAGGGTTTGTGAATCGCTTTGGCTAAAACCGTCTGTGTAGGTCTTTGCCCTTCTAATTCCTTTAAGGAACCACCTCCTTCCCCCCCCAGAGAGGGAACGGGGCTGGCCCCGTCAGCTGAGCAGCTCTAATAGCAACCTCGCTGTAATCGACAGTTTTTATGGCTGCGGATTTCCCAAAGAGAAATCCGTATTTCTCAGCATGACGCAAACCATCTACAGCACCAAAATCTGGCCAGCAAAACCACAAGTAGATCGAACGGTGTTTGGCCACAAAGTAGTAGAAGAAAAAACTTTACGCAAATAAGCGAGATCTGGTGGACGGTCACCACTTCTCTTCCACCTACTCCAAAACCAGACAGAAAATAGAAAGCGTAAAACCCACAGCAGCACTTGCCGGTATTTCTACGAGCAGCCGACCTCGCTGCCCCCCAGGTACATGCGGTTTCGGGCAACAGAGAGAGCAGGAAGCACGCAGAAGCATCTGCTCTGAGAAAATGCCTTTTTTTTTAAAAAAAAAAAAAAGCATCTTTTTGCTAAGTTCTGTTCCCCCGGAGAGCCTTGAACTATTAAGAGCTTCTTAGTGCTGTTGCTGTTCTGGGTCAGGCCCTCCTCCCCCGAATCTAAAGCAATTCAGAATTGCACGTGCAATTTTTTTTGAATAATTTTTATTAGAACATTTTAAAACTTCATATATATAGCTTACATTTTTATTTCTTAGAAGAATAATACTTTGGAATAATTTTTAATAGAAAGCCTCTGGCCCGCGCTTTCTAACGCACCTGATATCAAGAACAGAAACGGCATCAGAAGAACCCGGCGGCAGCCCCTCTCGCTCCAAGAAGGACCTTTGCTCTGCCCGAGGAGACCCGGTCCTCCGGCAGCCCCCGGCCCCTTCGGCACCGGCCGCCTCGGCCTCCCGCCTCGCAGGGGCTCCGGAGGTGCTCCCCCCAGGCCGCTGCCCGCGGATGCCCCCCCCCACCCCCCGGCACCCCAACTCCTCTTCACGCTCCTCCAGGGACCTGCTCCAACCCACCTCCA
>JAVJGG010000030.1:27778955-27821011 GCA_035590195.1 Aviceda cuculoides | reverse complement strand
CTTCCAGCAGCTTCTCACAGAAGCCACCCCTGTAACCCCCCCCCGCTACCAAAACCTTGCCACACAAACCCAATACAAATATCAGAGTCAAAAATCCTGGAGGCAGTGAATTACATGAACAATTTAGCACGAAGCCAAACTAATCTCCAGTTGTCATATATGAAAAAAGAGAATACATTATCCATAAAACGGAATTCTATTGGTCCCTATATCTACTCCATATTTAGCTAATATTGAAAGTATCACTTTTTGAAAAGAGAATGGGGGAGTGAACTAAGCCTTTCTTTTGTAGGTAAACTAAGCTAGCTTATGCATCAACATGTCATATCCTACAACTTCCTGTAATCTAAATAAAACACAGTATAAAAATGCCTTTTCTGTGATGGAAAATATTTTATTAGCGACAAATGATTACCAGAATTTTAAACTCAACAGTAGCTTAACTATGAAAGAATTTCATGTGCTGGGTTACAATGTGTAGCCTTACAGACTACATTGGTGTTAGACTGACAGTTTCATCAATACCCGTCACAAACTGTATATACATGTGTTTCCTTAATACATGTTTACTAATGGGCCTTGATGCTTTTCTTGGCCTATTGATTATGTCTATCTGAACTGACTGTATTTTCTGGTTCAGCAGATGTAGACTGAAAAATCTTACTCTAATACTTCTTAACTGAGATGCTACAAGATCAGCCTCTAGTGGGACTTTGTTAGCATTTCTGGTCAATGGAAGTGGTAGATGAAAATGTTAAAAATACCATGGAAGCGTGATGGTGTCTTGTCGCTGCTGTTGCCAGTCTTTTCCAAAGCAAATCTGTTCCTTTTATACTCTGGGAAATACTAGAATTATTTCTTACTATGTTAAGGAAATCGCTAATATTCTGCAATAATAGACCAAATTTAGCTCTGGATGAAATTGTAGCTTTATTGAAGAAATGACAGTGTTATTGTTGACCTCAGTGGGAAGGACCGTGACCTCAGATGTTTAGTCAATGTACTTTGCCTTTCCTGTAAGAGCATGATACATGATTAAACACTGTGTTAAAAAGTCACTTATGATCAAATCACAGAATCACAGAATGGTTGAAGTTGGAAGGGATCTCCTGAGGTCATCTGGTCCAACCCACCTCCTCAAGCAGGGCTCCCTAGAGCAAGCTGCCCAGAGCTCTCCAGAGTTCTAGAACTGTATTAGCAGGTACTAATGTGTAAGATCTAAGTGACCTGTGGTGAGGCCAGGAAGATACAGTGACTTGAACCTTTATTATTGTATTGCCTATCTGACAAAAGCATTTTTTTTCTTTCTCCTCTCTTCTCTTCTCCTCTTCTTAAGCATGAATCTGAAGACTGGAGGGAAGTGCAGGAGATTGTGTCACTGACTGGGTTGTTGCCTTATACATTTTTTTCTTTTACTTTTTAAAGCACTTCAATTTTAATTACTGGATAAACAGACCATGTATATGTATTATTTTTGTATATATTTACTCGATACAGTGCTGAGTTTTATTTGAACTATGCTTTATGGTAATTATAACTACCACTCTATCTTGCATTTTCTGCCTCATGGTGAGTCATGACATGGTACTAAACTAAATGGATGTCCTTTTTACTATGAAGTGTTATGGCTGAATTATGCTTTCAGCCAATAAGCATGGGGTACTGCCCTTTCAGTATTCTTCATATTTGCTGAGACTTTTTATAACTTACTTCTCAGATGATGCCTTTGAAAGGCAATTTTCTTGTTATTTACAGAGAATTGTCTATGTGAAAATGCCAATCATAACTTCATAAATAATTTACACTGGCTCTGACATTTCATCCTTCCCCACTCCAACCCTAGTGCTGTCTCTCTTCCTTGTGGCAACAGAACCATTTCCGTGATTGTCTGACAACATCAACAAACACAGGTAAACAAGAAAAGCTAAAACTCAGCACTACTTTTTTTTTTTCTTTTTTTTTCCCAGTCTACCATATGTTCGCACAAAAGCTTGTGATGCCAAAAGCAGTAGATGGAAAGAGGCCTGGTAGGAACAGGGAGGAGACAGAGGGTGGGCAGTTCTGCTTCCTCCTGTGAGTACTCTGAGGTAGCGCAGACTGAGTTTATAGCAATAGCTGTTGAATTTTAATTTTGTTCTTTGGGTTGTGCATCATAGTGGCATTTTAAGAGCCACATTAAAATCAATCTGGACAAGTAATTGCAGTGTGAGGAGATATATCCAGAGCACTCACTTTGGGGCAACTAGTTTAGCTACCTAGTTTCCATTTGTTCCTCCTAACTTCTCCAGGTTAAAATCACTTTGATGAGGTGTCTGCACTGAATTGCAGAAGACTTACCGTCTCTCTGTAGCCCACGGAGAAGAGGGATATACTCCAACAGGGGCCCTGAAGGCTCTGCTTGCCAAGTATGGGAGATATGCTCAAAGCTGCACCTGCAGCACATGGGATCTGTGCTTTCCTGAACCCGCGTGAGTGCTTTAATTGCACAAAGACTACATCCTCTTGTAGAACACCTATGCTTGAGAGGTAACCATCTAACTCAAGTGTGAAACCTGATTCCATCAAGGAAGAAAGGACTCCGGTTTTGGACCAGAGTGAACAGAAGAGGGCAAGGGGCCAAGCTGTCAAGACCAAACCATTTCTTCATCTGTAGATTTAGAATTTAAGGAAGTAGGTCTTTCTGTAAATTCAGGTGTTCTTACCTTACCTTTGGACTTCTGCTTTGAAAGCACGGTGTATGCTAAATAAAAGCTTGGCACACTCATTGATCCTTGGGAAGAGCCAATCAATACTGCATGTCATTTTAGGTTACTGAGGGGACGAGCAGAGACCCTGTGAGGAAAATAGCAAAGGATTAAAGAATGATTTCCTAGCACTGGCGCACAAGTGTGAAAGAAATGAGTGAACACAGGAGTGCACAAGGGCCCCTAATTTTGGCCTTTCTGAAGTTCATAATGTTTGATTTTTATGACTGATGTTGGTTTGGTTTTTTTAATAAGCAGTCAAGAATTGGGGTGGGGGAGAAGAGGGACTATTAGGATCTTAGTTTCTAGGAATTTTTTTTAATGTTTGCAGATTATTTTTTTTTTTAATTGGAATTATGCAATGTGTCATAAAACCAAATTTTTTATTCCCTCCCAAGTTTATGCTTTTCATTCTACCTGATGCACAAAATCTATGGCCATGTTAGATATGCTGGAGCATACTACACCTGTTCACAATGCTACAATCTTGTTCAGCACCTCAGATGAGAAAGGGTAAGTGAAAACAGTAAGATCAGTTTCTTAAACATCCTTACTTCTGCATCTGACTGAATACTCCCTAGGCGATTTCAGAGCAAAGTAAAACATGTTAATGCTAAGCCTTTATGTTTTGAACTAATGATATCTTAAACTAATTTGGCATACTTTACACAAACTTAGCAGTAGAAGCCCTTGCACGGTCAACTACAGTGGTGTAGAAAAGTTCTCATAAGCACTGTTTCCAGCTTCCAAGTGAAACCAGATCATTAAAAGCTTTGCCAGTCCTCTGTATCTACAAGATAGAAGACTGCATGCTTAGTCAGGCAGGTGAGTCTCCGCCCTCTCCACTATGCTATTTTATTCTCATCAGGCATCAACTTTTCCACACTGCAAATGATTGATGTGTGAATGCAAAATGTTTGAAAACAGTAGTACAGAGTCTATTTATATGTGCCTGTGTTTATGTAAGTATGTGTAGAAGAGACAACAAGTTATTAAAAAGAAAAAAAAAAGAAAAAGAAAAAAGTAAGTACTGTGAGGAGCAGAGAAGGCAGTGTAGTTCCCAAGGCAACTAATCTTTTCTCTTTTTGTTAAGCCCTAGAGCTCATGTAGGCAAAGAACAATCCTCACATCTTCACAAATGTACTCCTAATTTTTTGAAGAACAATCTCTGTCACTGGATAACATTTTTGTCCAAGATAGAATTTGTCTGTTTAAAGTGGGAGAGTTTGATGTCTCCAGTGATGGAGGATTATATACTTTATGACTAGTATGATGTCTTTAATCCATTCTATTTCACTTCTTGAAATTTTACTCATGATAAAATTTCTAGTTGTACCTCCCAGAAGGCAAGAGGGATTTTAACAAAGTAATATCAGAATGCAAAATCAGACCTACTCATTCAGCTATTTTGGTCTACTCTTTCAATATACACCAGCTAAGTGCCACTACAAAATCCCACACCTGTAGAACAGTGCTACCTGCACATTCTATCTGCCTAAACAAAACTTTACTTTCCTTTCTGCAGTGTGTTTAATGTGAAGATGGGAACAGAACAACCAAAATCCATTGATCCATTTTAAAGTTACCTTAGTTGTTCCTATTGAACGTTTGCTCTTAGGAACTAACTTATAAATGTAGAAGACACATGTAGCATTACTGAGCTGGTAGCAAGGACAGTTTGGAGCATCCATCTCATGAAAAAGTAATGAAAATAACTAGGATGAAAACAAATTTAAGACAATATGAAGAACGTGTGATAGAGAGTCATTTGGGGTTTTTTGAGGTTCTTGCATATGTATTTCCAGCCTTCTGAAGGATCAGTGGACTCCAGTGTGAACTCGTAAGAATGTTTAAGTGGGATTTTGGTCACTCATCTGCTTGTTGCAAGGACCCTTAATTTACTTGGTGGCCTCTTGCTGGATTTTGGCCCAAGACATTTACATGTTAATGGAGAAGACTGGTCTATAGGGAAGTGAGTGAATTGTCAGAGAGTCAAACTGTGGATAGGCTATAAAGTACAGAAGGAAACCCAGATGTCTTGACCTTCTAGTCCTCGTCTCTGATCATTGCACAACATAGTTTTCATCAATTTATACTGTACTTTGGATTTTAAAGAGATACATGGGTTTTTTATGTTTTATTAATAACAGGAACTGAGTAAGGCCATCTTCACTGTGGTGCACTATACTCAGTGCTTCCATCAGCTGCTGATTTGCCTGGAGACTATTAAATCTGACTACAGAAATATAGGTCCAACAAATCACCAAATCATATGCTAGTGGCAATCCACTAACAATATTTATACCTCCATACTTGTGGTTGCCTTAGTGCAATGCAGTGAGCCAAACAAGCAGTAAAATCACAAAACTTTCTCTGCCAAGAACCCCTGGCTTAGAAGAATGTCCAACAACTCATTATGGACCTTAAAGTCTATTACTAGGAGTCTCTAATGTTGCTTTAGTGTGCCATACCCATCAAAATTAGGAATGCTGTTTAGCATCATCTGGGGACTTCTATTTCTATATGAACTTTTCACACACTGCCAAACAGAAACATTCATCAGTAATGGGCTAAATACTTTACAGATCTTCTCGCAGTACCAGTACAGAGTAATAACACAGAGAGAAAACTATCCCTTTAATAAAAAAAAGTTTTTGGACAGTGGGATCAGGGTTGAGAGACCAGGAGTCATCTAATCCCATTAACTGTCTTCTTTTGGTAATATGAAAATGTTAATAGAAATAAAGGGAGCGATATATGTCAGAAGAACAACATCATTGCTTACTGCTTAGGGCAAATTTGTGCTGTTAAATTTCGTGTTTATGCTTGACAATAACCTTTCATATACTCAGCAATTTCATGGTGTTATTAAATCTGGAATTAACCAGACCACACAGCAAATCGAAAGGTTAGAAATTTATTAGGACTTATACCATGGATCCTTGAAATAAATGAGAGTATTTACATCAACTTCTGTGGCCTTAGAGTCAGGCTGTGAATGCAGAGATGCATTCAAAGTAAACTTGGCCCTTTTGTTAGGGTTTTAGAACACTGCTGTTACTTTTCCTGTTCTATCATTTCACCCATTTATATCCTACCTCTTCTACCAGAAACACTGTTTATCAAGGAAGTATCCCAAAGCATGGACTATTACAGGATTTTTGTTGTGCTAGATATCTTTCATACACAGAATATTCAATCATGTTCTCTTCAGTTTACAATAAAGAATTTCACTTCCAACTAATATTAAATTAAGTTGGACTGTACTTGCACCAGCAGAATGTGTCAGGGGCAGGAGAGAGCTAGATATATCTAGCTTTTCCAAGGTTTCCAAGATTAGACCAAAACTCAGGACATGAACCAATTCTTTTCTTGTTCTAGCACCGGTGAATTTGTATCAAGAAAACGCTGTTACACAGACATGCCCTTACTCAGAAATCTAGTTTGATGCACCCTAAATTCTTGCACTGATTTCAAGAGGATTCGGTATGGAATAGTCTCTCAGGTTGGCAGAAAATGTAGAAATGAGGCACCAAAAAAAAGAGAAGAGGGAACCAAAACACTCTACCTGGTAAAGAAATGTAGAACCACAGTACAAATATATTAGGCAATATGCTTTTAGCTGCCTAGGAGATCTGGATCAGAGTGGAGGTCCCTAAAATATTTCCAGTGTCTGTCCTCCACATTTCAATTAGGACCAGTCTGGTAATTCTGTTACAGTAGTAAAGCTATCACTTGCTAATCTAGCTGTTAAACATCATAGCGCCATATGATAATGCAAGAAGTTCTAGAGGGCACAAGTTTTTCACTGACATGTCAAAGTGTACTTAAAATACTGAGCATACCGTACTGCCACAATTTTTGTTTATATGTGAAAAGCCGGGATATGCAAAAATTAAAAACTATTTTTAAATCTGCTTTTCTCTTCAAAATAAGACAATATGCAGAGAATAAAATCTTTGGAAATTTCATGTTCTTAAAATTAAAGGGAGCAAAATCTTTATAGGACTCTCAAGCTGACATTGTCTTACTGAAAACATTCTTTAATTTGGAAAGCAGACATGATTAAAAAAAGAAAAAGGATTTAAGAAATGAAGTATTTATCACAATCAAGTCTGAATAGCATTAATCCAGATTTTTTTTGTGTGTGTGTAGTGTTTATGTCTGAATTAGGTTAACTTTATCTGGATTTTTTTGTTGTTGTTATTGTTCTATTCTTTGTTTTCTAACACAGATAAGACCTAACTACTACAGAGATTTTGCTGTATGAACATAGCATTATATTATCTTTTCACCTCAAAAAATAAAGTAACTCCTTTTTCCTTCAGAAAAACTCAAGTCCGGGTTACAATTTAGCATGACGATTAAAGCTGCATTTCTCCTAGGGGCTTTTCTAACTAATTTTGCTTGAGTTACTTGACTGCCAAGTAAGTCGCAGTAGAAACTGTGGCTGGAAATGCTAGGACATCCCCAAGTAACCATAGAACCAGGGGACAAATAAAACTCAAAAATTTGTATAACGGAACAGACTTTTAAAGAATTTCCAGAATAACCTTTTTAAATGCATTAATTGGCATTTAACTAACCTGTGGTAGGAAATGCTAATGCTAGGTCTTGTCTAAGCTTTGGCCATTAACTACTGAAGTCAGGTACTGCATATGGTGTCCTGGGCCCCAGGAGGATGAGGTTGTCCACACATGCCTCTGGAACCTGTTGGCAGGTCTTTGCTCCTGCTGGACTTCCAAGACAGCCAAGTGGTTTCATAATTGATGTGGTATGGATAGTGTCCTTGCACGTTTGCAGGTCACTCATTTTCACTTGCAACCTAAAGCAGTGTAGAACAGGATTTCTCATAACCCAAAATAAACCCATACATCTCTTAAAAGGAGTGCAGCTGTGACCCCGTTTAGTTTTTTTCCGATAAGTCCTTAGTAGAGAAACAATTTACCACTACTACTCTTTGGATCCTCATAATAGTAATTCATTGTACAACTATAAAAGCTGCCTTCATAAATGTCACTTATGTGGGACAGCAACCCTGAGGGACTGACTGCTGGAGACTACGGTGAGTTTGAGTAATTTCAGCATTGAGAGATAGCCAATCCATTGCCAAGGGGAGACAATCTTTTAGTGCTGCTGCTTTCTAAATGCTATGACCTGGCTCAAAGCCTGATTGCAAAGGCTTCAGGATTTTGGCAGGCATGCTGTTTTGCTGTAGCTCTCCTGGCATTACTTTCTCCGTGGCTTTACCTATCAGTGAGAGATGGACTAGAAGTCAATTACATTCCCACTCGTTCCAAGAGGGCAATTCAGAAAAATGGAGCCTGAAACCATACTTCTCCTGACCTGCAATTTGTAAAAGCCCTCTGGTTTTTCATACGTCCTTTTTTGTTTGTTTATTTTGCAGCTCACTGTAGCAATTTCATGAGAACAGTAGTCTTCAGGGATTTTTTTGGCCCAGTCTCCCACACTTGAGAGGTTTGTAAGGCTCAGAAAAACATGTGAATTTCTGAGGCCAAAGCCTCCTACACTCACGTACTTAAAAATTACTAACTGAAATGCAATATTGCACTGACAGGAGACATTCTGTTTAAATGCCACCGAGATTAGTGGTGATGCCACATACAAGTAAAGTGGGTGGGGATGCAAGTGAGCAGGCTCCTTGAGCTGTGTGGGTCTGTAGGAAGAGGTTATAGCTAAGTAAATGTGTCATTAATGTTTAATAAATGTATCTTACCCAACTCATTACTGTTAATTTCTTAAAATGAAACTAATCACAGTTCTGTATACGTGGGTCATCTTTCCCTGGAAAAATGCCTCCTTGTTTCCTGCTCACTCTATTTATGAAGCAGATGACTGACACAATCTGTGTGGATCAAAATAGAGCATTCAGTAAAAACTCCTTCCTCCCCTCGCTGTTAAGATTAGAAAATTCCATTTAACTTGTTTTGATTTGAAAATGAATTCTTTGTCAGTTCTAAAGGGTTTACTGTTCTTTGATATTTCCTTGGGAAAATGACAAGTGAATTTAGGTGTAAAATTTATCACCCTCTTATTGCACAGAGAGAATTTTTTAAAAAGGGGGACAGCAGCTTAGTAGTGACAGCCTTTATTCTGGCACTATATAGGTCAGTGGATTGTATTTGACAATAGATGTCTGTAGAGAGGGTACAAGGTTTTTGGTGTTTTTAAGCAAAAAGACTAAATGTGTATGTGCGAAAGGGTGGAGGTGGTTACATAGCCATATGTACATAGCAAACACAGAATCACGGTATCCGTTAGATTGAAAGGCACCACGGGACGTCTCTAATCCAACCTCCAGCTCAAAGCAGGACTAACACTGACCTGAGACCAAGTTGCTCCCACTTGAGTCTTGAAAACCTCTAAGGTTGGAGAGTGCATAACCTCCCCAGGTAGCCTGTTCCACTGCTTGACTGCCCTCACAGGGAAAAAGTTTCATCAAACTGAACCTCTCATTTCAATTTACAGCTGTCATCTCCCATCTTCTACCAGCAGCAGAGTTCCTCCATAGCCATCCAGTCCCCAGCCTGTACTGCTGCAGGGTTAGTCCAAAGTTGGCAGAAATGTCATTTGTCCTTGTTGACTTTCCTGCAGTTCCTGCTGGCCCATTTCTCCAGCCTGTCTTGCCCTCTCTGAATTTCTGCCTTGCCTCTGAACATACTGACAGTTCATCTCAGTTTGGAATACTCTACAAACTTGATGAGAGGGCACTCCATCTCCTTTAGGTAATTGATAAAGATATTATACTACTACGGGCCCCTGTGGTACTCTGCTTTTAACCAGCGTCCAAGTGGAGTACAAACTGTTTACCAATACCATTTTGAACCATTTTTTATCTGTCTAGCAGTCCATCCATCTTGATCATAGTGTTCTAACTTGGTCTTAAGGATGCTGTGAAGGACCACGTGGAAAGCCTTGCTAATGTCAAGGTAATCAACAGCCACTGCTCACTCATCAAGCACAAATCTAGTCATAGCATCATAGAAGGCAATCAGGTTGCTTTTGCCTCATTCAGCCTTGGTAAATGCATGCAGGTTATTTCCAGTTACTTTTCTATTTCTTCATCTGCCCAGAATTGTGCATCAAGAGGACTCACTCTACAATTTTCTGGGCACTAAAGCGAGGCAAAGCAGCCTGTGGGTCCCTGAGTCATCCTTTTTGCCTTTTTTTGAGCATGAGTGCCACATTTGTTTTTCTTCAGCCATTGTGGGTCCTCCCTGATTAAATGACCTTTCAAAGATGATGGAGAGTGTCACAGTGACATTGGTCAGCTTTCTTAGCACCCCCAGCTACATCTCATTAAGTGCCATGGACTTGCACAGGTTGAGATTTCTCAAGTAATCACTGACTTGATCCTTTTCCACTCCTGGTAGATTGTCTTTTTTACCCTATACCTTATGTTTAGGCAGAAAGGCCTGGGAGACTTTGTTGGTGAAGACTGAGACAAAGAAGGCATTGAGTACCTCATCTTTAACTGTGCTATTTGTTATGCAAATCAATATTGCAACAACCAGGAATAAAGCGTGAAACTGTTGCTAAAAGTCTGACTCTAAGTCCCTATCATAAAATGTGTCCATTTTACAGGAGAATAATAGCTATGTTGTCTAAAGCTTCCACGTTTTACATATTTCTATATACATATATATAAAGGTGGGTCTTTAGTACATGCTCGGAAGAACAAGGGAGGTAAGGTTTCAGCATGCTTTGAGTCAAGAATGAGTCCTGGAGGGGTTAAGAATGGCACAGTTCAGGTTTTTCATGTTATAACTTAATCTGTCAATGATTATTCTGAGCTTGTATCTCTGTAAGCACAACAGAACGCATGAAGCCCAATCCAAGTTAATCTAGTGAGCATAATAATGACAGATGATAGGAACTGGTTGTGGGGCTTAGCATACTTAAATATTCTCTTAAGACCACTCACTAACCCTGCAATATAAATACAGCCAAAGGTCTATGTTCTTCTACAGCTCTGAGGGTCTGAAAAAGAGTAGAACAAAGGGGCAATGGAGAGGAAACAAAATGTGCCGGCCAAGTTAATGTCCACAAAACGCTTCTACTATATGTGGGAGAGAGGGGAATTTAAGATATTGGAAATTCTTTCTCATATGACTATTCATTTGTCCACCTCTATTTGCTGACTTCTCTAGGCCTCAACGGTGTCTTAATAAAACTTTTGTGAAATATTTCGAAACCTTTTTATGAGGAATATTTTTCCTTTTCTAGTTACATCTGAAGATGATTGTCTGAAAAACATAGACTAGCTAAATTATGCAATCTCATATATTACTGAGTCTGCAAAATATTATAATGGCTTTGTGATGAAAGTCTGACACAGTCACAATAAAGTACCCCTGTTGCAGGTTTACTGCCCCCATGTGAGAGGTTTTGACAAGAAAATGATACTTTCAGAAAGTATCTGCATAAAAGACAAGATGATATGTGTAGGGGATGACCAGGATAAATGTTGAGATCAAATTGGTTTGGCAGTTTAAAGTCAAGCTTCGGGGTATGTCAGGAGCTGAAGAGTACCCCTAGGAACAATCAATCTGTATTAAGATTCGTATCAAGGTTCAGATCTCAAAGAGATTTCATCAATCCAGATCTCATTTTCTGTGCCAGCATTTCTTTTTCAGATAACAGCAGATTATCATCTACTGCAAGGTTCAGTAATAGCTAGTCTATCTTCTAGATTTTGTGCACCTGTATGCAAAAAAAAGTTTCTAATATCAGATCAGAAAATTTTTCTTCTTATTGTAATACAGAACATACTGCAAAGACTGCCATTGTTGTTGTATGATAAGGAAAATGTGGGCTGCAGAAAATCTGGAGTGCTACTGTGTCTTGGCTCATCCATACTTTGCCACCATCTGTATGCACAATGCTGTGGCCTTGTGAGCAAAGAGGAAAAAGCAAATTGGGAATTGCATGGATCACTGTTAAAGGAACTATGGGAAAGAGTTGCATATATACTGTCTAGCTAAACTGAATAGAACAAAACAGCTTCCCATAGAAGGGGGCTGTAAAGATAACCAAAAGTGTCATGTCATTCAGCTGTTTGAAAACAACACCCAAGCTCAAACAATGAATGTTTCCTTTTGAAGTATTTGAGGCATATATGAGACTGGTTTAAACTAAAAACTCTCTTTGTGTGGAACAATGGCAGCCTTAAGATCTAAGCAAGAACAATAAATACACATTTTGTTTATCAGTGTATGTCCTTATTTTGGTTTTCATTTTCTTACTGTATCTTTTTTTTATTTAGCCTATTAGTATGGAAGAAAGAGCAGATACTGAAGCAAAACAGAATTATTTTCTCCTGCTTAACCTATAACTTCCTGTACTTTCGCTCTCGTTTCTTCATATTCCATTACCCCAACCACAACAAAAGTGCTGTTGTTATTGAAATCAAACAAGAAAACTGTGGAGGTTTAACCTGCTCATTTCTTCTACAGTGGAAGTCTGGTAAGATCCTAATAAAAGACTCTCAGCATAAGGGAGACCCCTTTTGTGTGAAGGTTTTAGAAATTAATATGGTGACCTGTATTAAGGAACGACTACTGTCGTGTATTAAGAATGTCCTCATTATACTATCTATTTACAATACTCCTCAGTGTATCTAGGGATTATTAATACCTGCAGAGCTACCTTCAGCAACAAGAGATTGCTTTGGGGGTGGAAGAAAATGGGATGTGAAAGCAGATGTTTCATCCAGAAGATCTTGTCAGAAAGAGGCCAAAGAGTGAATCCCATAAGTGCACCAGAGGAGCAAAAGTGCAAGCTGCTTGAGCAACAACAAAAAATCCCCCTATTTAATATATACTGAATTTGATGGAAGGCTTCTGCTAATTTTCATGGACACTGAGCTTGTGTCGTCAGTTTTTCTTACATGTCTGAGTCTGTGTGCCTATACTAGTACTGTCCTTTAACTGTGAAATATGTTTTATTACCCTACATTTGCAGTTGGCATTGGAGACACTCTACCTGGGCTTATTATTTCTTGGGAAAAATGCTAAATACTATTCCAAGTTCCCTTCTTCCATGAGAACCAGTCATCTTCTAGTACTTGGTATAGTCTCGTCTTAAGGCTTGTTTGAAAAAACGGGAAGGAAAAGAAAGAATGAAGCAAGGAATGGTAGAATTTCTGCTGGCAGGCAAGTTTTTTTTAGTGCCAGTGCTACAGTTAAGCTCCAAACACCCTGACAAATCTGACAGGCTAGGAACTATATGCAAGGAATTGCCACCAGTGTGAGGTTTACAACGTGGATGGTTAGCAGATACAGATTTTTTCATGGGTTTAAGAGTGATCCTACTTATCAGTTCTGATACAGCCTGCAGAAATGTTCTTCTTACTGTTTCTTACCTTATACACAAATTCTAAGCCCAAAGCACCACAAAAAGTAACAACACTAAATTAGAAAACATTGAAAAGTCTACTTTTCTTAATTGTCAGATGATCCAGAAATCGTAGCTCTCCCAGGTTCCCAGCTTCAGAACTGGGCTGGTGTCTCAGTGGATGTTTAGATTAAGCTCCCTGTTCTTATTTGTTATAAACCTTCTGCCAGACATGTTTTTCAGTCTACACAGAGGTGGAGTAAGTTAAGGACACAATATCTCTTCTATCCTACATCTTAAGAGACTGCTTCTCGCTGACTCCCTGGAGCACCCAGGGAGGAAAATGCCTCTATGTACTTGTTTTTTCCAGGCCAGACAAACTGTTTGTTGTAGAATTTTTGGAATTAAGGTAGTGGTAAATGAAATGGGAAACCCATTGCACCTACAGCAATTGTACTCTCACTACCCAGTGAAGAATTATCTGTTCCCAATAACTTAATGTGAAACCTGTGGAAAAGCAATTCATTATGTCAAGATGAGAGCGATCTAATCTGCAGGAATAACAAACTGCATATACCAATTAAGAACCTAAGCCATCTGGCCCTTCAGCAAGACTTGCTGTATCTCCACTTGGAGCGATCAATTAAAAAGCTGTTTCTATGTGCATACTCAGGCCAAACATATTTTCTTCAAAAATATCTGCTGTCTTAGCCACTCATTAGGTCAAACAGGAGTTTTTTATCTTGTTTTGGTTACTGTTCTGCATCCTCCACATACTCAGTTGATATCACTTCATGCTTACGTAAATAATGATGTGAAACTCAATGCTTTCTTTTCACAGCAGAAACTGTCTCTACCCTTCTATAGTGAGGAGTCACAGCCCTTGAGTTTCACTGTTACATGGAGGGAATTTCCTAGAACTGACACTCTGACGATTAAACTACATTTTCCCTGAATACTTATTCACAGCTCTAGTTTCCTTCAGTAGTGGAAACCTTTGGATATATGCCAAAGCTATACCCACCTCACTACTGCATGTAACCTCCATCCCCAAGCTAGGCATCTGTACGCTTTCTGTGAGGGACTTGCCTGAAGTAACCAGTAACAGATAAGGTAGAAGTGGGACCTGAGTAACCAAGTGCGAGCTGGAGTGGGATGCCTCCTTTCCCTCAGTATTGACAGCCAGGATGTTTCTCCTTGAGTTACAGATCTAAGCTTTTCTTCCACAAAACATAATGTCAGGCTAGCACCCATTAATCCTGTAGTTAGAGAAACCATCTTGCTGAGTTCAGAGAAAGAATTTTAATCTGGCTTTCCGATAAGCGTGCTATCATCACCTGCCGATAGACCAGCGTCCACGAGGCTCTGCTGCTCAAGCTCTTTGATGCTGTGTAGATAATTAGGTATCCAGCAGACCAGAGAGAGGAAGAGAGAAAGTAGCTCTTACTTGGTGGCTAAGTGCTGGTGTGGATCAATTAAATTCGCGTTTTGATGAATCTTCATTGGTTCCGAAAAGAAGAATGGTTTCATTGGTTTTGAGCTGTATATTAGATAGCCTGATGACTTCTGGCGCTCTGGGATGAGACCCCTGGGCCAAAAGGAATTTTGAGCTATATCTTGGGAGGTGTGTTTTCAATGAGTGGTGTAACGCCTGAGCTGTAAGTGATGACACAAGCAGCTTTTCCTAGCTCTGTGTGAGTTTGGGAGAGACTGAGGGCAATGGAGCACCAATCATGGGGAAGTAGGGCTAGCTTTTACAGTTCGTCACCCAGGAGCAATAACTATGCAAAGGAAAGCTAAGCTTGTCTATCCACAGCCAAAAAGCAGCTATCATAGCAGACTTAGGTCACAGAATTCAGGATCCAGTAAGCAGATCTAAAATCCAAGCCCAGAATAGGCTGATAAGGCTGCAGACCCCAAATTACTCCTCCCATTTCCATCAGCAATGGAGTACTGGTTCCTCTGGTGAGATCATCCCAGACACCACATTCCCTGAGGCTGGCAGTGTGGCATTTTGTGGTTATTGGCTGTGCAAAAATATTATCCTGCAGGTCAGGAGATCAGGAAAGCTGGTTACCCTGTGAGAGTGTGCACATCACCTCATGCCCCACTGATGTCCATTGATCTGTCTCACTTCATTGGTGAATTCTGCCTGAACTTTAGGAGGAGGGTAGCTTAATGTGTTAGGGGGATGACATTCTTGCACTTTGAGAGCAATGTGTCTGCCTTGAGACATTATGAAATTTGTGCCTCAGGAAATATATCTAAATGCTTTTGGGGCATTGCCTGAATAAGAGTGTTAAGGTTTAAATAAGTGTTAAATTTCGAATACTAGTATTTAAAGGGAAAGTTAGTTACTATCTTTTTGTTCATCTATTTCAAAGAGATTTGTAAATCAGGCTGGAGGCCTGATTTAAAGACTCAGGCTGCTGCTGTTTTGATCTACTTCAAGTGAGCCTTTAAATAATTTTTAGTACATGTCCCAAACCCCCAGCACTGTAAGTCCTCTTGGGCATATCATCTCTCTATGGAAAGAAATATTTCAGGATTTGGAAATGGATAAAAAATTGTTAAGCATGATACCATTGTTTCTAAAAAAAAACATTTGGATGCCACCAAATATTTGGACTTGCCCTGCTAAAAACAGTTTGGATTCAAACCATCTCTTTCTGTGCCACTACTTCCAAAAATAGTTAACGACATCTACTGGAACAGTTTCCAACTGAAACTGAGACTGGGGACTTGTTGCTCATCCCTAGCAACATTACACATTCATGGGAGAATGTTAGAATTCTTTATCTCTTTCCCCTAGTTAATTGTATCTGTTGAGGAAAAGAAAAAAAGAAAAGAAAAAAAAAAAAGATACCAATAACATTTCAAGGAATCTGTGACAAAAAGAGGCTGTCGTCATCAGCCAAATACTTTACCAAGGCATGTCAATGCAGTCTTTAAAATTTTCAGCTTTAAACTTGGCTAATTGTATATTGATGATACACATACCCCTCTGCCTCCCTTGCTCTCTTCATCTTCATAACACCAATAGTCAACCTATTATTATGCCTCTGAAAGTATTATGCATGTAAATAGGAACTGTATGAGTAGTTCAGAGGGCATAATTTTTTACCTTAGTCACTATTTTCTGGTCCTTGGACATGACTGCAACTCAGACTGGTTTTGTGATATTTAACAAATGTCTTAGATTCCTTGTGTGGCATGCGCCTAGTTGCCTTACCATGCCTTTGCCATTATCTTCAAAACAACCCTTCAACAGATAGGAAGTAACCTCAGAAGAAGAGAATAATTCCCAGTCTCATTCTCATTCACTCTTGACATGCTGCAGGTCATGAGTGAGTTAACAATATTAGGGGTAGGTATGTCCATTGTGATAAGTGGAGTCAAGTGGAAACTGAACCTGATTGGATGGAGTTTTCAACTGAAATACCCATCTGTGACCTTGGTTTCCTTCAAAACATTTATTTCTCTTCTAAATCTCCCTCTCCCCATGTCCCACCAGCATGAGATGAGAAGAAGGAGATATATTATGTGCCAGTGAACCATCTGCTTATTTTTCTTCCAAGAGCCTCTTCTCAACTGACTGGTCTGTTCGCCTAAATTGATCCATAACCTTTACATAGAGCAGCTTATCTGAAATTGTTTTATATAATAAAATAGAGTTTCTATTACACTATAGTCATCTTTCACAGCATTTCTGCTTAACTTATGGAAGATGTTTCTACATTGCTTGAACATGACCCAAAGCATGTGGGATGGTAGAAATATCAAAATCTCCATTTTAAATCATACTCACTGATGTAAGTGTGGTAGGATTATTGTCTTCGTGTTTCCAACACTTGTGAGAAATGTGTAAGCCTTGTTTGCCTCTCATTATTGTATAATTTCGGTTGTGCTGCATATGAGAAAGGAATATGTTTGACACAGGTATATAGGAATATGTGCTGCCATCAAATCTCGAATTTTATTCTGAACAATGCCAGTGGAAAAATTGAATAATTAACAGATATTATTTGCCCTGAAACAAAAAACTTGCTACTTAAGAAGCATTTTTTTTTAAAGGAATGCTCTGAGAGTTGTGTTCTTCAGAAAACCTCAAAACAAACACAGTGAGAAAATGTTGGCAGCTGGAAGATATTTAAAAGTGTATACTGGAATATAGTCAATATAAGTAATTCTATTTGTACTAATAGTAAGAGGGTAGCTTTTGAAAAGATAGTAAATTATTTTTTGTGGACGCCTGCATTACAAATATGAAACCTGATCTTTTCCCTGTTGAAGCCAATGGCAAAGCTCCCACTGGCAGCCATGAGAGAAGCTTTGAGACTGCGAGCTGTTACAACTGTATGAAATTCCTCATATCCACACTGCAAAATGTACTGCTGATACAGTAAGTCAGGTAGAAAATGCCTCAGAGTTAAAAAATAAATATCTTCGCTTTATGTTATACATCGCAAGATAACGAAAAGTGAAAATAAAGATTTAGTTCTTCTGCAGATAAATGACAGTCAAGCATGGACCTGTAGATAATGTGCAGAGTTCAGAGAATTCAGAAGTTGGTTTTGGCTTATGAAATATGCACTAAAATCTATCCCTGTTGCCTGCTTAGGAAAGCTAGAGCTAAGGGTAGATGGGAGAAAGCGCAATATGGAGGCAGAAGGAAAATAAGGCTTGACAGGCTCTGACAGCACAAGGTTAAAACGACAAGGATGCTTAAGCTAATGAGTCTGTCATACTACACATATTCCACTTCTGTCTTCTGTTAGAGTCTGTATTTACTCTTATGGCAGCATGAAGTGTTGAAAGGGAAGGAAAGAAGAGCTTGGTATAATTTCCTGAAACCAAAACCATATGTGAGCATTTCTGTCACCCAGGTAGCTTTACACGCTAGCAGAGGTTGCTAATGTTTGCCGTGCTGGACCCCATGTTTCCCAAACTTCAGCCAGGTCTGAGCATAAAAGCACGTACCCAGTGCACACCACCACTGACAAAGGTGGGTCTGTCCTCCCCGGCGTGTTACGAGTGTTAATGTCTTCCTTGTGGTATTGACAGCATTGCCTGGAAAGGGGGTCTTCGGCTTCTCCACCTTCCGTGATAAGAACCTGCCGTGTCCTTCCTAGATGCCTTGTACAAGATCCTTTGTACCGCAGTGAACCGTTTGGGCGATACATGCACAAAACATCAAGTTCTGGTTGCATCACTGTTCGTCTGACGTTGTGTAGGCAAACACACGCATCTTCAAGTTCCTTTGCTGTCACATACTTGTCCAGTAGAAGTTCTCAGTTAAAGCATTATCTGCGTATTCCAAAACCACAGATTAAAGAAAGAGATGGGGAGTGTTCTGTTAGTTACATGCAGGGGCCCATCTTTATCTGTTTAAATAAATAAATAAATAAATCCTGTTTTGAGCTTTGAAAGCAGGTGGCTTATTTACATTCAACAATCTGAATTACTCTGAGGGAGTTTTAAAATGTTGACAGAGCTATTGATAAAATAGGCAGCCTTCACTGAGAAAAAGGTAATTGAAGCAGGAATAAGCAGGCCTATTCAGGCTGCTGCTTTTGTAATTCCAGCTTTCTGCCTTGGCTCAATGATTTCATCAAAAATAAGTCAACAAGGGAGAGTCCCATGTTGTGCTTTGTTTGTTCAGGAACCAGGTGCGGCACATGTTTGTAATTTTAAACTGCTGATATTCTGCAAATTCTGCAGTGTAGGTGAAATCTGCCGCAAAACAGACCTCACTGTCCAACTCAGTTTTCTTTCTGCTAGTCAGTAAGGTGCCCTTCTACTCAGCTAGAGTTCTCTGAAAGAGCTGACTCTCTCAAGACACATCACACAGAAAAAATTATTAGATTAACATTTGAGGTTTTCTGGATATAAATATTCATGGCTTTTGTATTCATTTTCTGTTCCTGTATTAAACACGGGTAGGGAATCATGTCAAGTCAGTGAAAATGGGGTTTTTTTTGTGGAAGATTGAATGATTAGCCTCTGACATTTAAATAATCAAATAACCAAATAGTAATCAATAGTGATAAATAATCAAATATTCTCAGTTTCTAATTTTCTGCACCTTATAATTATCATTGACAAAGCTGGCATCTATCTCTGGCTGACATAAAATTAATATTGACTCTTGAAGTCAAATAGTTCATTTCTGGCAATTAGTCAATTAGGCGTCCCACCACAATGATGTATAACATATTTATGGAGTTATTGCCAAGAATAATTTCCTCTTGTTCATAGTATACATCCTCATGATTAATAAACACGCAGAGACGTTCAGTTATGAATTGCTTTCTTCTAGACTGGAAATTATTAAACAGGAAAAATGAAGGCCTGACAGCACCGGGTGAAATGGGTGGGCAGGGGAGGAGGCAGGAGGTAGCATAGGAGACATCCCCGACGTAAAGCCAATGTGCAGTGGTTGCTTGTCGGCACCGGGCTCTCGGCATCCTTCGGGAGCCACGTCCGCCTCTACGCTCCTGGGTAGTGTGAGATGTTCTCAGCGTGGGAGGGATGGGGTGGGAATGAGGGAACCAGAGCAAAGCTGCACACCAAGGGCAGCCACACGCCGCTGGTGATAGCTTTCACAGCCCATTCTGCTGCACTCGCCTTCAGTTTTCCTACCTCTAAAGTGGAGAAAAGTGCTACTTTTATCTTAAATGACACCTTGAGGAGAAAAAGAGAACACATCAACGTTTACTACTGAGCATTGCTGTTAGTTGCTGAGTTTGACTTCTAAAGAGCTGTAAGTGTACTGTACATTGCAAATCGTAGAAAAGATAAAAATGCTTGCTTTCACCTTGTGAATATTTATTTATACTGGTGTTTGAGATTCTCTGAATGAAACTAGCTTGTGAGAGAAGCACAATTGTGTGAGCATTTTTAATATTTACAGTCACCAGGTTATCATAGAAATAGCTTTGCTAAGGGTGCTTGTACCTTGCACTAGCTGCAGGGTTTTGAAAAATATTAGAGAAGCAATATTGAAAAGAGGATTCTGGGTCCTCAGCATTTTATTGCTTTACTGTGGGGTGTGCCAGCTTAAAGGTTTAGCATTTCTAGGAATGTACCAGAAGGGCCTGCCTAATTCCACAGTAAATCACCTTATGCGTGGGGTAGCAGGCATCTTTATCTCTATCCTTATGATGATCTCACTCTGTACCAGTCTGACATGCTATTGAACTAAACATTTTTCTTTCACTTACTTACACTCTGCTAAAATATCTCTTGATTCTTTTGTTTCTTTTTATATTTTACTCACAAATGCAGACACACATGATTAATATGTACCCTATGTTAAGAACAGTGTTACAACACACTAGGGAGCATTTAAAATTAATTAGGAGGTAAACATGTATTTTAAACAGTCTAAGAAGGACCAGTTAAAGTGAGTGAGTGTAAGTGTATCTTCTATTATAAGTACTGTACTAAGTATATCTTCTACTATTAGTACGTCTAAAACTATTTCTAGAAAGGTCGTATAATCATAAGTGCATTAATCACAGAGACTTAAGCACAAATTCCATCAGGCTACCAAAGTGTGTACAATTAAGTATCTGTGAAAATTTTGCAAAACAGGGAGCTAGACGACTAATTATCTGCAGCCTGTATTTTCATGCTCATATGCCTGCTCAGTGTCTGTTGGGAAGGATGTCGGTTGCAGGTGCTCAGTGAAGCCAAGCTATGCCCTAGATATTTACTTAGATATTGTGGGAGTCTTTAGATTTTTTAAATGTAAGACTCTAAAAAGTTTCTTGAAAATTTTAAGTCAGATTAAATACCTGCTGGTCTACTACAATCCCATTACCCTAGCAGTTAAGATATCTAAGATTCAGTTAAGATATCTAACTATTCAAATCTTTAAATAGTTTTATCACAGGTGTGTCCATGGGCAAGGAAAATCCTTCTTACACCTCTCTATTAGTGGAGGAGCTGAAGTGCAGAGACAAAAGGCCCAGTCTTTGAGACTGCTGAGATTTTGAATGTGTGTGAGAAGAGATGAGACTAAGGTCTTCCAAGCTTCAGGCAAGCACTGAATTTCCTCACCTGTTCTTTAAGCAGATCTTCTGGGAGTACTGCCATTATTTTCATCAACACTTCAGCAATACATAAAGGGGAAAGTGCCATGAAGCCTTTTATTGCTGCTTTTTGTGGATATCTATTTGTAAAAAATACTCCTTTTTTCCTTAGCCATTGAACCTGTGCAGAATACACAGGTTTGTAGCCTGTAACTGCTAAGGAGTTAAAACATTTTTAAGTATAGCACATCATATTGCCACAAGCTTAAGTGATTTCCATTATGAATGATGAGTATGACCATGTAGAATCCTTTGAATGCTAGGTAGTGAAGTAAACATCATGTGAGTAATGCCTCAAAGTCAGAACCTTGCCTGCAAATCTTCTAGGCCTTGAGACAGTCGTGCGTTTTTAATCTCAATCGAAGAAGGTTGCAATAGGGTAAAAGAGTACATTGCAGGGAACTTTGATGAAGAAGAACCTAACAGAGATCTTGAAGTAACACATACTGTGGGGTCAGAAGTTACCCTTCCCTGTAAGGTTTTTGTTTTGTTTTGTTTTAACAAAAGGACAACTTGATATTCTTGCTTCAAATCGGTGTGTCTATACCAGCATCGTTCACAAACTTTAATTTCCATGCCCTAGAGGACTATTTCCATTTTCCTGGTGGGATTCAGATGGAGTCCAACAAGTCTTCTCTGCCTCTGTTGACCAGGAGAGAGCTGTCAGCTCTCTGCTTTAACACGGCAAGGTGTTGTGGAGAAACTTAGAGGAAAGATCTGAACTGCTATGGTGTCCTGATAATTTACTTTACGGGTGAAATTAAATTTGTTTAAAAACAAAGTAGATGGTCAGAATTTACGTTTTTTTCCCCTTCTTAAGTGAAATATGGTAGTGGGGTCTTCACCATGACTTTTAGAAGTTTCTTACATAAAGATGAAAGCCTTGACCTTGCGTTGTTGCACTGTTAAATCATAAATTACATTGTGCTGTTAAATCATACATCTAGAAAGCATCATGTCAGTACTATTGCATTTATTAAAACCAGAAGTTGTTGGCTAAAGCATAGGCTAACACACAAGCCGATGGAGGCTAAATCAAAAGATGCATTTGTTTTTGTAGGATGAACTGAAAAATGTCTCAATTCTTTCTATCTTCTCAAACGCTAATTAACATATTAGTCTTTATTATGATAATTACTGTAGAGGCAACTGTGTTAATCAAGTTCTGCCTGGCTTCATCCCAAACCCTTGATCTGTCTCTGCTCCCTGTCCCCAAACAAATATGAGCTGAGGACTAGAAGAACCGAGCCAGAAAAATATTCAGACATGATACTGATAGTCATAGAAACAGCGTGGTCACGCACCAGACTCAGGGCAAAGCTGTCCTCAGAGGTCTCAAATCTACTCTGACTGTTTTAATCCAACTGGCAGAATTGTTTCCTGGCCCCCAGTGATCTACAGTGTAACTATGACGTGCTCTGTGTGGTAGCCTGTCGATATTGAAGCATTAATTGCCCAGTGCTATTTTAACTACAACAAGAGATGTGGGGCACTGCTTATTCCTGTATAACAAATATTGCTGTTCTTGGGCCCTTGTTTCATGCCCTTCATGTGGCAGGAGGCACAACTCAAAGGATTTCCTCCAAAATCAGTTGTCCCTTATCTAAGGAACATCCCATTTTTACCTTCTTACCTTTTGGATTGCTTTCATTTGTATTACTTGAGCAACTTTTCTAATTAGAAACAAAACAAGCTAAAAAAAAAAAAAATGAAGTACTTCTGCCTTTGTTAAGATTCTTTTTCTTTGTATTTGGGGCCTTCTGAACAATGATGGGTTAACAGATGTGACCTCCACATTCTCTGCTGAAACCTCCGCCCCCTCAGCTGCGACTGAGCTGCACTGGTGCGGGGCCAGGCCAGTACAGCAGAACTGGCGCCACGGCGGCAGCATCCTGGGGAAAGAGTCGGGGCAGGCAGCTCTGCAGGCTCTGGGGCTTTTCAGCAAGGGAGTAAGACACTTTCAAGCCATTATCAGCAAAACATCTTTTTTGAGACAGGGAAATACTCTGCTCCTTTGATAAAGTGAGAGCTTGAGGCACAGGAGTAAGACTAGACTCCTGAGTTTCACTGAGTACTGTCTTCCATCTCAGAATACCAGCAAACCAGCTCAGTTTTCCAGTATTCCCTGTTTAGCATCCCTGTATAGCCCCATAAACACTACTAAGAATTTATGAACTCTGGTTTTTCTTCCATCTGGGAACAGCAATTCAACTATGCAAAACAAATGTTGCATTTGTTATCAACTGAAGTCACACATTCATGAAAAGAAAGTAATAATTATGTTTCCTTACAGTTCTGTGTCAGTTGAAGTCCCACATAAAATACTTCTAGTGCTTCAGTTGTCATTAACTCGAAAGTCTCTCAGACATTAAAGGAGTTATATTAAAAAATCCTGAAAAATAACTGACTGTCTTTCTCAGTTTTATGTTGACAGCCTTCCCTTAGCTGACATTTCTTTCTTTGGAGGTCACTATGGGGATAAGTTGACATAGTTTTACATCTTAAAGAACTGTAGATGGTGGAATGGGAAGCCTGCTCTCTCCTGTGTCTTGCCCTTCTTGAGGTCATAGCACAGAGTGCAGGTGGTTGAGCTTCCATGTGTAGGAATCCCCTGTGCTCTCCTGATTTTCATTTTTTTTCCTTTCTTTCTCTTTTTTCTTCTTTTCTCTTTTTTCTTTTTCTTTCTTTTCTTTTTTCTTTTTCCTTTTCAGAAATATATTCCCCTGCAAACTCATAGAATATTTAGAACCATGGTAAGAACTGAAAACAATTTTCGTAAGGGAAATTGATTAATATATTCTACCCGTTAAATCAAACCCTTCTCTAGCTTTACTCACATGTGCCAATATGGGCAGCTGAGACATCCTGTAATCATTTTTATAGTGTGTTCATCAACACGAAGTTAGTGAGACAGTAGTACTGAAATCTAAAGGTTACATGACTTTTAATGTATTCACTTCTGTTTAAGGTTGGTTACAAAACATATTCAGAGAGGAAACAAAATGGTGTATGGAAATATCTGGATATAGAACTGGGGAGGGGGAGAGCTAGTAATTTTGTTTTATTTCTTTGGTGGTTATTTTTGTGTGTTGTTTTTCCCATAGTTCATTGCAAAGCATGTGGATCTGAAGACAATATATAAGCCTAGGATTTTAGTTATAGATGAATTAATCTGCAGATCTATAGGCTGTCTACTAAATATTAAGTCAATTGGTGTGTGCTTGAATGTATTTCCTATCAGTAAGCGTTCCAGCCTCTAGTAAATGAAGACAGGCTAATGAACGATTTGCACACACAGGCAGATACACGTGGTGTGTTGTGTACAGCAAAAGTGGGAAATAATATATTAATATTACAGCAGGATGAGAATTGTTTTTGATTTATATTTGCAAAATGTGGAATGATATCCCGTATACATGGTATTGGATTTAAAATTATCACCTTTGAAGTATAAAATGAGATCCATCAGGAAGCAGATAAATTACACCTTGCATGGGGGTTGTGTGGAGGAAGGGGATATTTTTAGGCTGGCAATCACACAGTATAAACTGTTATTGTGGCAAATGAGCCCCAGCAGTTTTAAGGGTCTTGCTGCTTGTTCTGATATTGTGTGCTAAGCATCCTTACAGTTAGTTGGCTGTGGATTATGTTGCTCACCACAGGTAATTATTATCTATAGCTATAAAACCCGCGGTACATCAGAAGGCTCTAAATAGCTTTCTGCAATGGACACCTGAAGGAACTGCCAGTTGTTAAATGAAAATTTTAGTCTGACTAATCTTCAAAAAATCCTAAAGCCTTTCAAAAAGATGCATAGGAAATATGTACCACAGTGACATTCTGTATCTTATTCCTTCCATCTATTTGTAGCTGCTAATCTTTTAAAAACTGTGTTTTGGTAAAGTCTACGTGCACACCCTGAAGCTCAGAACTGGGTGAATTTTAATAAAGTAAAAATAATCTGCATTTTTTTCCATTCTCAGGCACTCTTACTGAATTATATTTGTATATGAACCTTCTGCTGGCAGTTCTAATTTGTTTATGAGGCCAAGACTTTAAGAAGAACAGATGCTGGATATTCATGCAGAGTCATTTCAAGCCAGTTCTTGGAGGTCCCACAAGTGAACACCTAACTTTCAGAAATCAGATAGGCAGGTTTAAATACAGCAAACTTCAGTTTTGTGCATGTGGTTATATGGAAATACTAGTTACTAGATATTTGAAGGCGTACTTGGTAAATGATAGCTTGCCAAGCGTATTACCTGTATAACATTTTGTGGCAGTGGAATGAACAGAGGACAAGAGGAGATGGCCTCAAGTTGAGGCAAGGGAGATTTAGTTTAGATTTTAGGAATAATTTCTTTACCGAGAGGGTTTTCAGACATTGGAATAGGCTGCCCAGGGAAGTGGTTGAGTCACCATCCCTGGAGGTATTCAAAAAGCACATAGACCAGGTACTCTGTAACATGGTTTAGTGGGCATGGATGATGGTTGGACACGATGATCTTGAAGGTCTTCTCCAACCTAAATGATTCTATGATTCTATGATTCTAACATACAATGTTTTATGGACTGTACTGTACATGGTTAGGATTGCACATGAAGTGCAGACATTAGGATCTGAATGAAGTGCAAACCTGTTTGGCAAACTTGGTCCTTAGCCAGTTGAAAGTTTGTTGGACGTTTCTAAGAATGCTTTTTTTTTTTTCTTTCTTCCCTATTCTGTATATTGATGATACTCAAAATGTGTACCTTTTTAGTACCTAGACATTTTAGGGCAATTTACAAGTTGCTTAAAGTATTCTCTCCACTGTCTTCACTACTATGAGGACTGCAGTGCCAAGGCACTGTTGTTGCTGTGGCCAGAGTCTCACAAAAATCACACTTTGTGTTCTGAGTATAAAATATACATTAGAAGTACAAGAAGACTTCTGGGCAAGGTAAGAGGACTGTTACGATGTCTCCTGCTGGCGTGCCTGCTGTCTGTGCAGGAGAAAAAGTTCCAGTCAACAAATATGGTCTGAACTGGGGAGATCAGTTCAGCTGTGTCAAGTCTGGGGAAAGAAACACAGTGGGGTATCCAGCTAAAGTCTTGGATCTAACCCAACCTTTGTTTGAGAAGAAAGGCCTTCAGAGGGTGATGGACAGATAGAGCAGCCAGTCAAGACTGAAGGGAACAATGCAAAGCCAAAGAGACTATATTTAGCCACCTGCCATGCAATCCTGAATGTATATATTCATACTAGTATGTGTAGCTGTGCGGAAAAGGTTATGACAGACTCTCCAGTAAATTAAAATGCTTTGCGGGGAGAGAGAGAGAGACAGAAAGCCATCTTTCTGCCTGTCGGCCTTCTGTATACCTTGCATGACTGACCTCATATGCTGCAAGAGACAGAATGAAATCAGACTTCCAAATGTTTCTGCAATAGCAATGTTCATACGAAAGGCTCAGGTCAGCTGTGTCCCAGTGAGGGACTCCTCAGTGTTATTTTGTGTTGATCACAGATGCAGTTTGCCCCCCTTGACAACGTAGAGAGACATTTATTTTAATTTTTTTTTTTATCAATTTGATCAGTTTCAGTTTTTAAATAGTGTTTTAGAGATGTCTTTTGCTTTTGGCTGGGGGATCTTGCTACCTTTCTAAATTGCAGCAGAGAAATTGTTTTCTGTTATGGGTTGTATTAAAATGAGCAATTAACTATTGGAAAAGAAGCTAATTTTTCAAGTACATGCATTTCAAATGGTCACATTCAACATCAGAGCTATGCTACTTTCTCTGCAAGCATGCAGGGCCTTAGATAGGCTACTCTTACTCAAGTCCACATATTTTTGCCATAGACCATGTCGGACCACAACAGAAAATAATAGTATGTTTAACTATGCAGGTCTCTTAAGTTCTCTTAAGACAATGCAAAACATACACTAGTAATGCTGCAAAACATACTCAACTAGCACTTTTGCTCCTTCCGTGAATGTGAAATTAGACTTTACTGCCAAGAAGCGATGGTAGAAATAGCCCAGATTTTCACTCTGGTTGTCTGGCTGAAATTCCATAAATTTTATTTAGTTACCTATCCCAATAATTATTCTAAAATAAAGTCATCTCATCCTCATCTGCTCTTAGTGTCACCTTCTTTACCCTGGTCTAGTCAACTTCAGTTCTGTGGGGTTACTGAGCAGCTGGGAAAGGACTGACGAATGCATAAGAATACAAAAATTATGTTGTAGCCTTTACAACTGAGCTTAAGAATACATGATGCCATGAAGTGCATGTGCAGAATTTGGCCCATGAACTCAGATATTGGTAGCTGAAAAATGTCAGCAAACATTCTGATAAATTGTCAGCAATTAAGTGGTAGTCATTTAACATGTTGGAAGCACTGTGAAATGAAACATTTCTTGGAATGTATAATCTCAGATTGCCAGGTAGTTCGAAGTTTATAAAAAAATAATACATTGTTGTCTACTTTGAATTTTAAACTCGATTTTGCCTCATAATGCTTTGCTATTTATCTTTGGATATGAAGAATGTCAAAAGGGCCTATCTGCCAGCTGTAGAAATTCATCTTTAGAGAATCACTAATATTCAAAGATAACCACAAGCATAAAAGCAAGACAAGGGAGTAAAGAGTGTCTCTGCTATCACAAGATGAACCAGACGAGGAAGTCATGATAGTCTTTTGTTAACTCTCCACTATATTCTTATTTCTGGTATTTAGGAAACTATGAATTCTTTTTATCATATTTAAGCCAGGTGTTGGAAAAGTATCTCAGCAGGCATCTCTAATAGAGAGCAATATTATAGCATTTATGATATGGAGCCATATAGTACCCAAATTAAAACATGTTTGATGGTGCAAATCAAAAGAAGTTTTTCCTCCATGGGGATTATTCTAGCCAAAGATGTGCAATGTTAAAATGCTCTCAGTGATATAATTAGTATAAAAGAGGACTCTTGTTGCTTTAGTTACAAAATCCAAAACCAGTGATGCCAAGAGTATCCAAGGTACCTCTACATTAGTGTTTTAGCTTTGCTTGGGTGTTTGCTTTTGAAACAAATCTCCTGATCATCCTCAGCTACTGTGCTTTCTTCCACATTCCAGAGCAGTCTCAGGGCACCTGCAGTGGCTTTCTTTGGGGTTGTGCTGGTTTTGGCTGGGGTGGAGTAATTTTCTTCACAGTAGCTGGTATGGGGCTATGTTTTGGATTTGTGCTAGAAGCAGTGTTGATAACACAGGGATGTCTTCATTACTGCTGAGCCAAGAGCCAAGGCTTTTTCTGCCTCTCCCCCCACCCCACCAGTGAGGAGGCTGGGGGGCCACAAGGAGTTGGGAGGGGACACAGCCGGGACAGCTGACCCCGACTCACCCAAGGGATATTCCAGACCATAGGACGTCATGCTCAGCATGTAAAGCCAGGGGAAGGAGAAGGAAGGGGGGGACGTTCGGAGTGATGGTGTTTGTCTTCCCAAGTCCCCGTTAGGCGTGATGGAGCCCGGCTGTCCTGGGGATGGCTGAACTCCTGCCTGCCCATGGGAAGTGGGGAATTATTTCCTTGGTTTGCTTTGCTTGTGTGTGCAGCTTCTGTTTTACTTATTAAACTGCCTTTATCTCAGCCCCCGAGTTTTCTCACTTTTACTGTTCTGATTCACTTCCCCATCCCACCGTGAGGGAGGTGAGCGAGCGGCTGCGTGGGGCTTGGTTGCCAGCTGGGGTTAAACCATGACACATACACAAAGGAATCCGGTGCATAGTGAAATCGATCATCTTAGACAAAAGTCTAATATGAACAGTAACAAAATAATAAACCTTAGGCGATATATTCACTATATTTATATTAGGACATGCACAAGCACAGAACACAGAGCAACTGTCCCTGCTCCACAGACTTTATTATCTAATTTTACATAAGGAATGTCAAAAATATGTCAAATAGCAGAAGACACTGATTCAGTAGAAATTATTAAAGTACAAGCAATTTAGCAAACAGAACTTTGCTTTGGGACATTTCATGTCCCTCTGTGATGGCACATGATTGCTGTATAAACCTGGCCAGATTCATTTGTGCTGGCTACCAACAGTGTTTTTATTGGTTTCTTGTTAAGTTGCTTTGCTTGCTCTGAATTTCATTTTGGCAATCTATCTCAGCTCTTTTCCCTCAGTGTCTGTGCACCTATCATCTCAAGTGACCTGAGTACACCAATTCAGAAGAGAAAGGGAAGAACTACCACCTCTTTTAGGCTATGCAAAAGCTTATCTAGTTTCTAGAAGCATTGTTATTATGGAATCCCTATGTTCTTCCTAGAGAGCAGAACTTATTTGTCTACCTGAAGGATTCTCATGGTAAGGCAGGATTTTGCTGACTCCCACAGAAATGTGCAGTATGAAGGTATCTTAGAGGACCATCTCTGAGGTATCTCAGGAGGGGATCTCAGAAGGGCAACAAGGTAGAGCAGTGATGACATATATACCTCCCTTTCCAATCCCTCCCACGCATACATACAAACCCTCCTTCTACCTTTCACCTTCCATTTGCTCTTTCTGTGTTCATGGTGAATCTTACTTTGAACTATTCCGACACGTTTTGTTTTGTTTTGTTTTTTAATTCAACTGCAACCCTCTCTGGTGAGGTTTCAGTTAGTTTCTCCTGGATAATAATACAGTGTAGTCCTTCCACAATTCTTATATATCATTATTGACAATTATTTCTGTATTTGCACCCTCACTAGCTAAAGCTACAATGTCATCCACAGGTAATATTGCATCTTTACTAGCATCTCTCTGATCTCCCTCTGTCATTCCTAACTGTCAAGAATTTTAATCCTGAAATAAAACCTAACATGGTAACTTTTCTGGGGGCAATACCAGCAAGCAGGAACTTATGTGTAGAAGGTATGCAGCGCAGATGTGTCTAAATTGCACTGCAGAACCAGCATCAAGGTGGGCTTGTGACTGATTCACGGTTGATTGCAGCATGCCTTGGCTGATAACACCCGGGGAAACTATGAGTGACCCAAACATTTATGTTACTGTCCCAAATGCAGTTAAACATACAAGGTGAATCTGGCACACTGGAATGTTCATGTACCCATCTACTCTTGCTATGGTAACACTACACAGAGAAGACAAGACAGTGCGCTTCCCTTTAGAGATCTGGGATACTTCCTATATAGTCACTGTTATCATCTGTCATGAGGAGAGATTTGTTATCAGCCTGAAAAGATACTGTCTATAAGGATGGAACAGACCTCGATTCAAGCAGAACATGAGGCATAGCTACCAAAGTATTTCAGTTTCCTACTGTTCAAATTTGAACTCTAAACTTCAGAATATGCTGGCCTGAGCCATGAAAAGATGACATAAAATAATCTCTTAACTTTTAAATGGCTGCAGTACTCTTTGATCTACTATGCTACACAATGGTGTCAGCATTACTGCTGAGAGGAAAACAGCTTGTCCCTCATGTGAGCATTCTCAGTGTGAAAAAGAGATTTTGTCCCAGATCAAGAACTGTTTTTTTTCTCACGCTGAAAATCCACAAAACCATGCAAAAATCCATATCAGTTCAACTGAAGAATTTGGTTTCATTCCTTCCCCAAAGATTTTGCTTTATTTATAATTACAGTCAGTTCAGGTTGGAAGGGACCTCACTCAGCTCTCTAGTCCAACGTTCTCCTCAAAGCAGGGTCAGCTGTGCAGTCAGACCAGATGTCTCAGGTCTTTATCCAGTCAGGTCTTGGAAATCCCCAAGGATGAAGAGAGATTTCACAGCCTTTCTGGGCAACCTGTTGAACTTGACTGTCTTCAGAAGATAAAATGGTTTTCCTTTTATCCAGTCTCAATTACTTGTGTTTCAATTTATGCCCATGGTTTCCTGCTCTCCAACCACACCCCACTGTGAAGACCCTGGCTCCATGTAGGCACTGGGGGCTGCTGTTCGGTGTGTTCAAAGCTGTCTCTGCTCCAGGCTGAACAAGCCCAGCTTCATCAGTCTCTCCTCACAGAGCAAGTGCTCCAGCCACCAACCATCATAGAGGTCTTCTGCTGAACTTGCTCCAGTTTATTGATCTCTCTCCTGTACTGGGTGGCCAGTATTTCAGATGTGGCCTGACGAGAGCTGGGTAGACTGGGATAACCCCTCCCCTCAATCTATCTATCTGCTTCTGTTAATACAGCCCAGGAGGGTGTTGGTCCTGCTTGCAACCATGGCACTGCTAGCTCACACTCAGTTTGCTGCCTGTGAGGCCTCCATGGTCTTTTCCACAGAGCTTCTCCCCAGCCAGTCAGTTTCCATCCTGTATCACTGCAAGGGCTCTACCTTTGCTTTTGTCCTTGTTGAATTTTATGAGCTTGCCACTGGCCTATTCCTCCATCCTGTCTAGGTGCTTCTGGATGACAACCCTTTCCTTTAGCCTATCAACTTTTAACCCCCAATTTGGTACCATCTAAAAACTTCAGGACAGTGCATGTCGTTGCCTCCTACTGGTCCTTGGTAAAGATGTTAAACAGGACAGGTCCCAGAACTGACCCCTTGTTACTGGCCTCTGAGTATGACCTATAACCAAGACCCCCTGAGCCCCATCATCCAAACTGACTTTTACCTATTTGGTTGTACGTCCACACAGACTATAACATCCTAACTTGGGCACCAAAATATTGTGGGACACAGCGCCAAAAGACTTGCTAAAATCAAGGTAAATGACGTCCCCAGCTCTTCCCTCATCTGCAAACCCAGATGTCCCATCACAGAAGGCAATCATGTTGTTCAGGCATGTTGGCTATTCCCAGTAACCTTCTCCTTCACATGCCCAGAAATGTGTTCCAAGAGGTTTTGCTCTATGATTTTCCCAGGGAGCAAAGTGAGACGGGCCTGCCTGCAAATAAACCTAATGTTTTTCAGCTTTTAAAGGTGTTCTTAAAATTGAGTACTACCAAGTTACGTACAGGAACATAGGGGAAGAAGAGGTGTCACTACGAATCATATAATGATAATAGTGATAGTGATAATTAGGAGGTGTCACATCACAAGTCCTACAATAGTCGTAGTAATAATTAAGAAGTGTTGCTGAATTATCTGTAATAAAAATGGAGGAGTATTACTGAACTATCTAATGATTTTATTAATATTTTTTCTTTTTCTCTGTGGTATACTCTTGACATCTTGACCTTCCTTGTTCTATCTTCTTGAACTAAATAAAGAAGACTAAGACAGGGACCATATTTTAATTTTCTATAATTTGGTTTAATGTGTTCCAATTTGCACACGATGGATATTTAAATATCCTAAATAATAATTATATCAGTAACAAATTAGCATTCAAAGTGGAATGATAAAATATGGTGAAACCCATGTAAAGTCTATGGGATTCAGGTCGGTTCAATTAATAGTCTGTATTTCATATGGTATATTTTACTTGACTACTTTATACAAATTAAAGGGTTCTATTCCTCCAGGCATTTTATAAAGGTTACTTATTAATATAAAGTAAAGCCTTTTCTTCAGTACTGTGTTTCTAGTGCTCAAAGCCAACCCAAAATTCAACAGATTGCATATTTTTAAGATGTTGCCAATGTTTTAAACAGAAAATCCCTTTGGTTTACATTCCCATATATTCAGATTGTTGCTGCACATCTGCTGTAATGATTAAATAGGACATTCCATCTCTGGAGGAAAACCAACTCAGTTAAGTGAAAGAACTAAAAGGTAGTTTTCCTTCCCCTTTTTAAAAACAAATTTAAAAAGACACTTTTGTTTTTTCTACTTCTAAACTGTAATTAATACCTGTAATTGTATAACAAAATGACAGAGAGCAGTTGCATGCCAAAAGGAACATGACCACACAATTACTAGTTAAGAAATACTGATTTTCTGTCATCAAAAAAAATTAAGAAACATCACTAGATTTGTTAGTTATGGTTCCAATGTGTCTAAATAAAGACACCAACACTCGTTGTTCTTTTAAATTAATGAGATGATCTATTTGCTTACCTTTCAGTGAACATGATTCAATGTGCTGGAATACAGTCTGCAGCCTGCAAAACGCTGGCTAGACAAAAGATCCAACCTCATTGATTCCCTTAACTGCTTTCTTGGGCTATTCCAAATTAAATGCTTTAACTTGCCAGATCACCCAGTCTTTCAATGCAAAGTTGAATGCTTGTCTAAACTAAAAAGCCTCTGCCACTAGCCAATCTGCTGGGGCCATGCTGTCAAAGCCCCTTGATGTATGCCAAGAGAGATGCTCTCCTGCCAGCACACTTACATCACCTCACTGAATAACAGATGCAAAACTAACATTAGCTTTCCTTTTTTTGGCACAACCACACATTGGGGTTTTGCCAGTGTAACTATGTTAGTCAGCTTTGGTATTTGAGTGTGGAGGTTTTTTTTTTCAGTTTCACTCTCCTAGCTTTGTTGGCAAGTCCTTGTAGACATGGCCTAAGAATTAATGGTCAAAATGGCAGCTGAAAATTACTGCCATCTATAAGGTGTTTAACTTACTAAAATGTACCTGAAGACTAAAAAAGTCCCCTTGAGGACTATAGACTTCTGTTTGATTTGATTAGAAACAAACAGCTCATCAGAAATGTTTCATCTACCTGTTTGACTGGAGACTCCAAGATAACAGTCTTTATCTGAAGTTTTTCCTATGCTGGAATATTTACAGATTTATTCTGCAATGGAGGGATTATACCTTATAATATTTTATAAGGTGTAGTTCACACTACAGCTTGTTCTTCCCTTCTCTAGCTGTCCATGTAGGACCTCCACTTCTACATAAAAGTTGGGTGAAACTGGATGCCAAACTACTCTTTGTTTTAACTTGTGGTGGAGTTAAGATGGCTAGGGCTGGTCATAAGTAAACTCTAGGTACTTTTGATATACAACTGCATACGCTGTCCATACTTTATTCTGTCCGGCAGAACCTCACCAATCCCTATGTTAGCCTGACAGATTTACTGTATTTCCTTCTATCATTCCTATAAACCTGGAGAACTAAGTTGTTGTTGCTGTTGTTTTATCAGTGGTTAGTAAATCTGGCCTATATTGCAGACACCTACAATATTCATTTTCTGAAAGGAAGAGGTTGTTTGTTTCACACTTTGCAAATCAGCATGAATAGCAAACAAAGAATAAACATGGTGCAGTAAGATGTATGTTGTTATTGTATTCATTATTTAGCTTTATAACTGTATAAATAATCTGGCCTGGAGTAGGAACAGTCCAGTCAAATTTAGCACACCATTGTTTTTATGCAGTAGTGGTTTGTGTAAATTGTGTTTGTGACAGGTTATAATACTACGAGGAAATATTTTGGACGGAAGTAACAGGTGACCCATGACAACTCTAACTAAAATATATTATTGGTGTAACACAGCTAATAAACCCATCATGTTCCATCTGTTGAGCTTCACAAAGAAGCAAAATAATATATAGTGCATGATAAAACAAATATGAAAAGGCAAGCCCTGTTATTTACCAGCTACACATGTCCTCTAATAGCCAAAAGTGATCCTAATCACTGCCTCCCTGTTGAGCCTTTCAGAATAAATCCTTTTCCCGGGTCACTTCCTTTGTTTCCCTGTGTCCTATCTTGTAACCTCTTTTGCCTTTATCTCTGAAAGCATTTTTAGATTTTTACTGTCTGACAGGTTGCCTACATCACTGACATAGTGTCCTGTCTTCACTGCCTTCCCTGATTGGATGACCTAATTTTTGCCAACAGGAGCACTGGATGAAATAATTATTAATGCCCTGAGACTATTCAGGTGAAGGCTAAGAGTACTTTAGAATAAGGGACATAATAGGAGACGGTAAGTATAGGAACATTTAGGACATTAAAAATAATTTCCTTTCCTTCCCCAAGGCTCTCCCCCCACACCCCCAACAGTTTTTGCTTTTTGCATGAGGTTTATTTTTGGCTGTAAATATCCACTCTAGAGTTTATATTAGCTGTGTTCCTCCCTTCTGAAGGCAAAAGGCAGAGTAAAATCTAACTCAGATACAATGTTTAGCAAATTTTACAGACCCTTTCTCTTGCCATTTTCTTACCAATAAGTTGCTATTTCTGCCACCATTCTCAACCTTCCTTTACCAGTGCTGCTCACTGATGACTGGCAGCCTCTGGCTTTCACTCCTTGGATATGTCCAAGGCACGTTTGAGGGCCATAAAAAGTTTCTATGGGGCATTTGTCATCAAATGATGAGCTCTTGCACCATGCTGTTGAGGAAAGAGATGGTATACAATCTTTCTCTTCACAAGTAATTTTTCTGTTGCTCATACATACATGACACTTGTTTTTCCTCATTTGATACTGTGTTGCATATATGTTGCTTGACAAATGCAGATATTTTGCAGTAATCTCCTTTTCTTATCCACATTACTGATAGCCTTCCTCCACTTCCATGAAAATCCAAAATCTACAAAAAAGTAGGTATGCCAGAAGGGGGTTGAAAGCCCATTTAGTGTCCATGTATCTGCTCCAAGCCAAACTATAGTTTTTGTAGATGTAAGAGAAATGTAAGAAAAGAGGGACAAGCGCTTACTGAATCACAAGTCAAATTGCATAAACAGAATCATAAATATATTATTCCACTGTTTACTCAGCTCTAAACCTGACACTTAACAAGAAACATTTAGCCACATGAGAGAGGAAATTGCATCTTCTCACTTATCCTCATTCACGCTCTGTCTCTTGCATTTGATTTGTGCCAGATTAGCAGAAGAGAGTGAGGAATGAGGCTAAATTGTTCCTCCCTGTGCAGAGGGAATGCAGAGGTCTCCCAACAGCAAGTGGCTTTCCTCACCATATGTGCTGCTTCATCTTGGCCCAGCAGGGCAGGAAAATGGATTTGAGGATTTTCAACACAACGCACGTTATGTAAGCGTTAGCTGCAGTGCTTTGCTCCGTTTTTGCTTTCAGTGGCTTATTCACATGCATTTCACAGCGAGTAGCTGAGCCCAAAAGTTAGAAAAGAATTAGTATATGTGGCAAGATCTATGGAATTCAAGTTAAAATTGTTACATGAGGGTGAAATTCAGTTTTAGTACTTTAGATATAATCGTGATGTAGCTCAGTAAGCAGGGCTGTGGTTTTGTGCACATGCAGCATACTTAGTCATCAGTTCCCAGGGTACTCCAAAATCAGCCTTGCTATTCTCAGTGCTGATAAAACAATGGACTACTTTGAGACAATAGACTCACTTGAGACAAAGTGACTGACTGAATAACAATGCATTTGGCTAATTGTTACAGAAGTTCTCTAGGTAGAGATTTTGGACAACACGGGAGATTCTCTGAGCTGGTGCTGCTGCCATAGGGCAATTGATAGGCAGCATTTGTGTGTTGTTCATACAGAAGCAGAAAGGGTAATGCAGGACAGTCTTTTGTAAAGAGATAGATAGGGGATGCTTTGTACATAGTTCAAGATAATAATGGGAAAAGTTCATGCATTTGCTGGAGAGGTGAACTCAGCAAAACAACAGTTCAGGGAGTCTCATCCAAACCAGTTGAAAATGCCATTGCAAGGACCCAGACAGTGACAGACCTTTCTGTTTGAGAGATTCAATTCTCCACATGAGCATTACCCTATGCAACATATTTCAACAAATTCGGGGATTTTTTAACAAGCATTCTGTTTGTGAATGTTTGCAACATATGAACCATACAGCCCTGAAGGGCATTTTCTTTAATGCTAGACTATCATGTTGTAATCTCACTTGCCAACATATGACCTCCCCTCAAGAAACAGCATTTCAGATGCAGCATTTAAAGTTGTTTCTTTAAATGCTGGATGTTCGTGTCTATACTGTTTTCACCAGGTTCCATGACGGCCAGCTTCCAATTAAGCACAGGTGAAGTCATGACCATCTTTCTTTCCTGCCTTCATCATATTGATTAGTGTTCCCCATTGCAAGGGTATATATCATATTGCTACCAAAAAGGGGTAAGATGAGGAAATCCCTGTAGTTTTGGTACCAGTTGTGAAGCCAATACAACTTAACCAATGCCCTTGAAATTAGGTGATGTGCACTGCCTTCTGGAAAAAAATTGGACTGCTAGTCAGACAGTGCGATGTATTTTACCCTTGTATCCTGATCCAAGCAAACTCAAGCTGAACCATTAGCAGATACTGAAGCCCGTAAATCTTACCTCTGCAATCATGAGTAAACAATATGCTCCTTAATACTATTTTTATGAGTGTGTAAACAGAGAGTTTCTTAGAACAGAGGAGATCCATAGTTTAAAATGTTGTCCATAGGTATTTCTATGCTAATATATCTCTGTATCATGCCATTCTTAAAAAGCAAAATGTAGTTTATAAGTAAGTGGATTAAAAGACCTTTCTTTCCTATTTTATTAACAAAATTTATATAGCAATCAAATGCTTGGAAAAATCTTTGTTCCTAAGCTATTGACAGAGTTGATTCAGACATTTCATATCTACATAATAGATTTAAGGCCCTTTTCCAAAATTTAAGACTCTATTTATATCATATTATATCAGATCATCTTTATCACTTATAAACATGCCCATGAAACAGAAAAGAAGTATTCATTGTGTCCAGAGTAAAGGAATGTACCCATTGTATTTATGGGTTTATCTTTTAGGCTGCCAATACTTTATAACTGATCCCACAAACAATGCTCCCTTCCTCTCCCCAAAATAATTACTCTGTCTACATCCACTCTTATTTTCATTGCTATTCAAAAAAAGAAAGCTAAAAATCAGAAAAATAATAGAAGCACAAACCAAGGCTAAACTAACTACATATGCCTACATAACTACTAAGCTAAATACCTACGCCCCTTTATTTAAGCATTATAAAGTTATATATGAACATTCTGAAATTTATTATTTGTAATCTTGGAAAACAGTAAAGATTTTGGTGATACTGATTACCTGACTGGAGGAAGTGTGAATACAAAAGTTTTGATCTGCACCAAATAACTGAACATTGAAATACATTTAAACAAAGCAATAAAGACAAAGTATATCTCAGGAACATTTGAATCTCAAAGTTACAACAGAAGAGTGATGCTATGCTATCATAAAACTCTTTAAAGTCTCAACTGTGGATCTCAGTGTACTTTAAAATCACAACGGTCTCCTTTCTTCTCAGTGAAAACCTTTCAAGTTATCAGTCATTTGAAGTTTTTCTTTTCCTATGAGTATCACCCTGTGAGGGTTTTCTGCCAATGCCATTTGGGGTGTGAAAAGTATCCTAATTTTCATTCTTTAAAACCCCTGTGACTCTGCAGCAGTCAGGCTTTTTTGAATGCATGGGTAACAAAATCAAGATTTTACCTCCACACTCCCCCTCTGCCAACAAAGTATCCTGCCAGTGTTTTCCCAAAGCTTACTCTGCCATAACAGTTCTTCCACCACTTTCATACATTTTTCATTTTCCTTCCTTGTCAATACTAAAATTCAAAGATAACTCACAGATACAGACTATCAGAAGTTACAGGTTGTTAAAGGATCTGCTAATAAAAACAGGATTTTAAAGGGACAGGTTATATGTGTGAAAATATGATTGACTGAAACTGTGTGTGGGATAAACTACCAAAGAATTTATCTTATGATAGCAAAGTAATATAGAATATCAGAGACATGCATGTCTTCTGGAAGTCATATCGAATCATATGCCTTCTGATAATCAAAAAGAGGAAAAAATTCCAATACTCTTTAATGCTCATTCTTTCATGTAAAATGCATTCCACTTCCTCTGAGAAAGAATTTATCAACCACAGTAATGTTCTCTATAAAACGCAGAAGCTACTGGGTTGATGCTTATGGCTGGCAAAAGTTGAAAAATTGATGTAGCTAAAACATTTAGTAAAATTATTGTATGATAGAGTAAATGTTTGTTTGTTTAAAAGTCACCATTTCAGACCACTGAAGTGCTATGAGTGTAAGGACTCAATTTATTTTATTATTTTTTTAAAAAAATTCCTAGGCAATTACTATGTATTAGCCATTTTAGCACATATAGAAGACTAGATTCTGTGCTACAGAAACATTCATTTTTATATTTGAAAGCTTCCATGCATTGCATGTTCAGAGACACAACATTTGATAAATACTGCATTTGTAAATGTGAAAGATGACAGACAAGTCATTGACAGGTGGACACTGAGAGCTCTATGATTATTCTAAATGCAGTATCTAGTAAGACCATGGGTTTGGGATTCAGCGTACAGACTAGAAGCCTAGGGTGACTGGGTTCACATATACTACATGTCTGCATACTGTCAAATAAATCCCAACTTATCTGTCTGGAGAACAAATATTGGCATAAGGAAACTGAATTGTCCATCTCCCTTACATTAAGCTTGCTAAAATCGTGTATTCCTTTATTTGTTGAGCTCTATCTGCCACCTCTGTACAAATACCCATGTGACCAGTAAGTAGATATTTTTTCATCTCATTTACCTTTTTTGTTGAAATATACTGCAACCTGTATAACTGTAATTATACATTTTAATTTTTTTTTAAAAAGGCTTGCCCGCTTACTAGAATTTAAGTGGAAGTGTCCTACAAAGTCAATTTAAAAGTGCTTCAGTTATGAGAGAACTCCCATCCCCTGAAACACAACTATATAAATGCGTAAAACATGTAACTGCAAAGAGTTTTAATCAATCGGTAAACATGGCAATGCAATCTATTCCTACTCCACTGGAGTGCTCATAAATTACACTACAAAATAAGCCCTAGTTTGCTCCAAAACATCATGCCGTTCAGTTAGCCACTGATGCACATACTATGTTCTGCTCGTGGGGTGACTACAGATAGTCCACGTGCGGAGCAGCCAGGCCATCCTGACGCAGGAATACTCAGGATGCAGTCGGACGCTGAGGTAGACATGTCCAGGTGAAAGGTCAAGTGAGGGAGGTCACCTGTCCCCATTTTACTTCCAAAGCAGTAACTAAGCAGTCTTTCCACCAGCCACACGGTACTTTCCCATCAGAACACGCACCCTGTAGATTAGGAGCCTCCTCTTAAAAGAAGAGGTACTTTTTAAACTGTTGGTGCCACAACCATTATGTCAGATTCGGAAATTCCACCAACTGCATAAAACCTAAAAGCTTCCATTAGGATGAAAAGTCATACATTATGTATTTGAAAGTTATTAAACACCATGGTTTGTATTATCAGATGAAAGCATCTTGGAGTAATCACAAATAATTTTGACACAAGCATTTAGTGTCTCCACTTAAAAAGTATACTCTTTCTATGCAAGTGGAAAATCACGGCATGTTTGCAGATGCACATTTTCTTAGCTGCAGAGAATACAGATTTCAAACTTTCCAGGATGAAGACATGAAGCAATGAAAACATGATTCTAAATGAAGGAATGTTCTTTTTTTTCATAACCACAGCTACCTAAAGATGGGGGGGAGGATGTCCGGTTTTACTATCTTATGTTTTGCATGGAATGACTGACCAGATCTCTCACATAAAGCAGAGCTGCAAAAAACAGATGAGGAATAAAATTAAAAAGCCTGAACATCACAAAAGATTTTCAGGAGCTTGGAAACACTAACAAAGGTGCCATATAAAGGTAAACTACTAAGAAGGAAGAACTGGTGACAAAAAAACCCCACCCAGTTCTACGCACTTCTACTACAAATAGCTGTTTTATTTTTAAAAATATATAATATAAAATGAAAATGTTCTAAACATTTAGGAATGTAGAAGTTACCAGATTAGAAGTGTGATCCATGTGGTCAAATATCCTGTCTTAGACTGTGGCCAAAGTGAGGTGCTTTAGAGAAAGGTACAAAAGAGACCTAGTTGCAGGAAAATCTACACTCATGAAGTTCTTATCTTCATAATTAATCATTAGAGACTGTACTGAACCCTTAAGTATGATATTTTACCCCCTTACAAAATTGTTTCAAGCATTAGCTATCTTTATAACCTAATTCCTTTTGAATACCGTTAGATTCTTGGTTTCTGACAGATCTGTGTGCAGGCTTATCTGTGTATCTGCAAAATTATTAGTTGTTTTGGGACCTACCTTCACACTTTTGTGGGTGTATAAATGATCATGGTGATGGGTATTGGCACTCAGAGTCTAGCCTCTCACTCCTCTGCTTTCAGGTGCTATGCATATTATAAAACTAAAATACTTATCCCTTGGATAGACAAAAATTCGTACCACAGTAGAAACCCTACAAAGTTCACTACAGCTGAGGACCCATTCTGTATGTTATATTCAGGCACATCTGGACTTTTGATCATGAACCTGTATCTAACTGTTTGGGGATGTAGGTGTATAACTACTTGCAATTGTCAGGCGGAGTTGTGGGCCAACAAGTGGCTGCCTTGGCTGTCAGTGTATTTGGGGAGGACTGCACTGAATACTGCACAGAATAACCAATAAAAAAGACTATTGTCATACTTTTTAATGTCACTAACGGATTCAAAGACAACAATAATTTCAGTGGAGATATCCTGAGATATCCTTCATCTCCTGGGAAAGGAGCTGTTCATTTTTTCTATGTTAGTAATCATCTTCAATTTACAAGTAATTGTAGCCGAAGGCTGTGTTTCCCCTAAGGCTACTGTAGAACAGTGTGTACAGCACTGCCATGAAGCGAAGGCATAAGATAGTGTCCTGGTTTCAGCTGGGATAGAGTTAATTGTCTTCCTGGTAGCTGGTACAGTGCTGTGTTGTGAGTTCAGTATGCGAAGAATGTTGGTAACACCCTGATATTTTCAGTTGTTGCTAAGTAGTGTTTAGTCTAAAGTCAAGGATTTTTCAGCTTCTCAAGGCCAGCCAGCAAGAAGGCTGGAGGGGCACAAGAAGCTGGCACAGGACACAGCCAGGGCAGCTGACCCAAACTGGCCAA
>JAVJGG010000030.1:27768819-27778855 GCA_035590195.1 Aviceda cuculoides | reverse complement strand
GGGGCCGGGCGGGCTCGGCCGGCGCCGCGTCCCGGCAGAGCCCTGCCGCTCGCCGGCTTCCTCCGCGGTCCTGCCCGCCAGGGCGCACCGGGGGCGCTGAGGGAACCTCCCCTGCGGGCAAGGCCGGGGCGGCGGCCGCCCGCCCCCTCGCCGCTTTCTCGGTCTCCTCGGCAAAGGCAGCGCGCACCGCGCCTCCAAGGCCCGGGGGAGAGCTGACGCCGGGACACCGAGGTGGGCACCCGCACCGCCCGCCTCCCTGGGCAGAAGGTCCGTCGAGGAGGTAACGCTACAGCCGGCGTCAGTCTCCGTCCCGCTGCGCGAGTTTTCGCTCATCTGCCGGAGCTGAAGTCGGAATTGGACCCTACGACACCAAAGGCGAAGCAGCGCCCCGTCCCTTTCTGACAGCGAACACGCACTTGTCAAACCCTGCCCCAGGTTAACCGAGTGCCCGAGGCCTGGCGTCCTGTGCGATGTCAGGCAAACTAGTCAACGAACAAAACCCGGCTTGGCACAGCCTAGGCATAACCTTAACAGAGCCTTCCCGCCCTCAGCACCTCACCGAGCAGCGTGCCACACCACCCCTCGAGTGGCGGTCCTTCCTGCACGTCAAGGAAATTACGTTTTGTCAATCGGGCGCTTCTGAGAACAAGCCCACTAAAACAGAATGCTGAACGCTACGGGAATTCACACCAAAATGCAGCATGGCTGCAGGTAAACACCTCTGTGAAGCCCCCCCACTTTTTTTCCTGTAAGGATATTTATTTTACAACACTGCATCCATGACGAGAGATATTTACACAGCGGTGCCAGAAAGTCAAGGCATCAGAATTCGTAGGCTGCCACCAAGGTCCAGAGTCACCCGTAGACCAGAATTTTATACTGGCTACTGCCTGCTACAGACTGTAACTTCACTAGGGCTGCTCCTCTGTTTAACTAACGAACACAGCTGTGCCTTTGCTGTTAGGATGCAGAAAATGGGCAAACCAAGAGCAACGTTAAGAAGGCCAGCACCCCTTTGAAGGTTTCTTGGCAATAGAAGTTTATAGTCTGGGAGATCATCTCAGAAGCACATAACTAAAGAAAATACGGTTTTAGAACACTTGAAAAACGTGCATCCAAACAGTAACATAGGTAGGTCTGTAGGAGAAGACCATGGAGTATTTTTTCCCTTTCAACTAGAAGAATGAACTCAGGCTGAAAAAAACGACACTTGAACACATTCGCTGTACAGAGAAACTGCTTAAATACAAAATTCTGCAAATATGAAAGAATGTAAGATTGTGTTTTTGATACTTCTAGCAATTTATAAAGAAGGTATGGACAGAGGCAAAAGAGAAGCTTTAGCCCCATTGTGCTGGTTTTGGCTGGGACTTTCTTCACAGTAGCTGGTGTGGGGCTGTGTTTTGGATTTGTGCTGGAAAGAGTATTGATAACACAGGGATGTTTTAGTTACTGCTGAGCAGTGCTTACACAGAGCCGAGGCCTTTTCTGCTTCTCACCCCACCCCACCAGCGAGGAGGCTGGGGGGGCACACGGAGTTGGGAGGGGACACAGCCGGGACAGCTGACCCCAACTGACCCAAGGGATATCCCACACCGTAGGACGTCATGCTCAGCCTATAAAGCTGGGAGAAGAAGAAGGAAGGGGGGGGACGTTCGGAGTGATGGTGTTTGTCTTCCCAAGTCCCCGTTAGGCGTGATGGAGCCCGGCTGTCCTGGAGATGGCTGAACACCTGCCTGCCCGTGGGAAGTGGGGAATGAATTCCTTGTTTTGCTTTGCTTGTGTGCGCAGCTTTTGCTTTACCTATTAAACTGTCTTTATCTCAGCCTACGAGTTTTCTCACTTTTATCCTTCCAATTCTCTCCCCCATCCTGCCATGGGGAGAGTGAGCAAGCAGCTGTGTGGGGCTTAGTTGCCGGATGGGGTTAAGCCACAACTGGGGTGAAGCCCTCCAAACATCAACAGTCCTCCAGTGTATGGAACCAGAATACAGAAGTCCTAAATAACCCTTCCCTCTCCACACCCAAAACACGTGTCTGTGTTGGCTTTGCACTGAGAAGCGTGGTTAGACCTGGAGAAAAATCCAAGGCTCTCTATTACCTACTGCACTGGGTCACTGAATAGTATAACTGTAATATTATAATGATATAATTATGTAATAATTATCATCATAATAATAATTCCCCAGTCACCTTTGGGAAATAATTTGCACTTTCTTATTCTTCCCCATGCATAATAGTTGCAAGTTTTGGGGTTTTCTGCAGTGCTTGCAGGAAGACAATAGGTGGTCTCTTCCCCCTCACAGAATCTCCACATATTCATGCATCTATATTGTTCTTCTATGGTTTTCATTAGGTTGTATCTGTGCACTGGGTGATTGAATTGTCATCTTCTTGTGCCTTGTCTAAGCACCAAAGTACTAGAATTTTCAGATGGCGAAAGTAGCCACTGAGAAGTGTTCGGCCTAAAGCTGCAAGGGATTCCATGTGGGACTCTGTTAGTTGGAACTTGGTAACTTGTAGCAAGAAGTTTTAAGGGAACCCAACAAGAAGTATTTTATTAAAACAGACAGTTTGACATTTGGGATTTTAGGCAGAACTCTTGCAAGGTTTCGTTTGACCTTCACAAAAATACTCCCTCCCCCTGCAGGTGTGTTCTGCTGGAAAGGCTTTCCTCCTTCCAAATTCCCCCAAACTTTCTGCTATTGCAGTCAGACTTGAACAGAGGTCAGAGGAGAACCCATATTAGCTCAGTCTCTTAAAATAACTGTCAAATTCTGGCAGCCCAGATGCAGAAGTTGTCTGCCTGCCCTCTGCTATGGCTTACTGATAGAAGAAATACATGATTATACTTAACTTGGTTCTCAAGATACAAAACTAATCTTGAAATGTGAGAAAATAGAATTTCCCAAGCTGCTGCAGGTAACTCAGTGCGGCTATCCTTTAAAGCAAAAACTGTTAGCTCTTTAACAGTTAATTTACGGGAACAGGGGAGAGGAATAGTGATGCTGGGTGATAATAGAATATATATAAGCTGATATGAACTTTATGTCACATTAGAGTGAAGCCTTTTAAGACCGTAATGGTGAAGTGTGTACTGGCTTGTGTGTAATTTTTTTTTTTAAACAAACAATTATTTAAGCTGGTTTTGATACAGTGTTAATAAGAGTTAAAAGAGAAACAAAAATCACACGTTTACAGATACAGCTACCTTTTTTAGTGAAATGACAGTTCTTATTCGCAAATCTTTTCAGCTAGTCAATCTGTGAAACTCCTTTTAAGTCAGTAGAACTACACTGATTTGTAGAGATATGGTCATGTATCTCTGATCTTCCCCATCTCCTAACACAGGTATTTTCCTCCTTCCTCCGCATTTATCTTGACAGATTTTCATCTGCATCCTTAAAACAGCATTTCCTTACTTGTCTTTCTTCACAATCCCTTGCCGCTCCTGTGGTTTATGACCATAGTGGTCCTCTGACGAAGTTCATTAAGTGGCATTTCCTTTGTGCTTGAGTGGAAGTTCTCATTGAGAGGCTTTTTTCTTGGAGATGTTGTGACACAACTTTAGAATTTAATTACATTACTCTTTGTCTCCAATTGTCTTGGGAGTGACTACTTGATAATAAAACACTTGGAAAGTTACCATAAATCAATACTTTTGCTGTGAGCTGCAACAGCAACTCACTAATAGGCACATGCTAGTGATGAAGGCCAAATTATCTCCTTCATGAATAAAACACTTTTCTCCCAAAAGGCTTTGATCTTTGACCTGTGTTATGTGCACTTCTCTGTCTGGAGAAAGTAACTATACCGCTGCACCCACGTCTCACTGCAGCACAGGTAGACATTCGAGCCATTAAACTCACAGTTCCCCTGAGAAGTGTCGATATTACACCTAGAGAGCAAGTCTGACATGGTGTCAAATTTTTGTAGCACATCAAATGATGTTTCTGTTTGTTTTAGTGGTTTTGGAACAAATACATGAGTGATTTCTACTTGTGAACAAAGTACAAACTTGAGACAGAAGCAGAATAGCCATTCTGTGAATTTTCACTGCTTATTGCAAGCCAAAATGTTGAGAGTCCTTACTGCATGTCAAAGTAGCCTTTCAACCACCTGTGGAGTAAAAGCTTGCTGACTGCAAAGAACTAAAAAATTTTTTTTCAGAGTAGGTTGAAATGCTTCTGGCTAGCACAGTCAGTCTGGATTAAAACTCAAATAATGTTTTTTTCTAGATATGAGTGAGCAAACAGGAGAGTAGATAAACCAAAAAAGTGAAATGTTATTGTTGCTAAGGTGATGCATCTCCATAGGACGAACGATCTGTGACTTGCGCCTGCCATCTAGGAATGTTGTTGGGCCTGAGCTATAATGAGATGGGCTTAGCATAAATGTTTTGGGGGGATTTTTTGTCTTCCTGCATATCTGTGAGAACTGTAAGAGCTTGTGTACTGAGTTGGGGATAAAGCAACCCCTGGCCCTAGCTACCAGAGCTTCACTTGCCTTGAATCAAGGCAGTTGATGGTGCCAGTTCCCCTTCAAGAGACAATTCAACTGACTATCCAATAGACGCCTAACTTGGAAATAAAAACAAACAAACAAACAAACAAACAAAACTTAAAAGAGAGAGAGAAAAAAAAAGGATTTTGCTGCAGTTGTTTATTGACTTGAATAGTATGAGAACTAAAGAATTTGCTAGAATGGGACCATGTGACCAAGACAGAAGGGCTGGACCAAGGGAGGACTGGGGAGGAGACAAATGTTTGTCTAATTCAATCCCTAGACAAGAGTAGTACTTCTTTGTGCTTCAGTCTACTCAGAAATCAAAACTTAGACTCATCTTTTTTGAATAGGCAAGTTATCTCAGAACTTCTGTTGTTTAAACTTATTTCACCTGCAACTGGACATATAGTAAGTCCAGCTTTCATGATGAACCAGTTCAACTCACTGACCAAGCAGACAATGATCTGTAGGGTTTGGGGCCTTTTATCCTGTATTAGTTTTTGTGTAATTATTTTTTAGTTAGTGATCTGGTTTGGTTCATGGACAGATTCAAGAAATACCAGAGCTGGTACACCATAAGCAGTAATTATTTCTCTACAACAGCAGAAAAGTGGAAATAGATGTTGTAATATCTAACTTTCTTATACAAGTACAAACTTTTCTTTTTTGCTCATCTTTTTCATACAATGGATGTTTGATAACTCTGCTTTATAAAATTTAGTTCGAGGGTTATATAAGATGTAAGGAGCGTAATGCTGTAATAGAATCGCAGGTAGAATAAGCATGTAGGACCTGCTGTTTGCTCTGGTGCAAGCCTAACCCGGATGTTACAACAATTCTTTTCTATTTCTAACTACTGTTATTCTATAGTATGGAGAGGCCAAATTGTACAGCAAATCCAGCAACAACTATGAAATGTGAAACTGATCAAGTGTGTGATAACTTGAGGAATACAAATATTGAAGCCATGGTTCATTTTTACTCAAGTCATGTTTCTGATCATATCATGTTCTTTTATTTTATCTATTTATCTATTTATTCATTCATTTATTAAACAGTAGTGTGGATACAAAGTCTCTCCATACAAAGGAAAGTCCCACTGAAGATTAGGGGAAGAGTGGGAAGGAGCAGCTAATGCCTGACTTCTCACATGGAAAATTCTTAAAGAAACCAGAACAAACTTTTCACAATGTCCTAGCAAAGTTCAGAGAGAAGCTAAGCAAGAGGAAAAGACAGCCTATTACTCAGGATCAGTGTAATGTTGTCTTACCATCCAAATAACAACAAAAAATAAATCTGAGCACAGTGCATGGTCTTTCTAGAACATGCTGTATGTGTTCTGCTTCTCATAATGTCAGCCATCTGCCCATTTGAGTAAGCTCAGTCTTTGTAGTTGAAATGGTGAGAAATAAAGAGAGAAAGATTGCAATATGTATTGCTTAATTTGTCAAACTTCATAACTGATTTAATGGGACAAAATGCTTGGTTTAGGATTTGTCTCTTTGTTCAGTTTGGAGGAGGACTGACAAAAGTTCCTTGAAGATTATTTATAAGAAATATTGCTTTGGGTACACCTTATATAGATAACACCTATATTGCTTCTCAGTGGGCTCTTTGTACTCGAAATCCTGGTGATTTTTGTCTCCCTCTTTCTCCCACTAGACATGAACAGAACAAGCTTATCAGGCAGTCAATAAGGCCATTTCTTTAACTCTTGTAGGATTTTTTTTCTATAAGTGAATTTTTTTTTTAGATAAAGGTACTTGTACTTGTAGTAATTGTGTACATGTGCAGCTGTGTCACTAGTAGGATCAAGATAAAGGGTGCTATGGGACTCCTTACCAGATTTTCTCACATGAAGCTCTTTTCCCATAACAACAGTTGAGAAGATCAATGAAATTAATTCATCACGTGTGTATATTATACTAAGGATGATTGACATACTTTGAAATATTTGAACTGTGTAATAGCTAATAGGTACAGCAAAGAAACCAACTAGGAACTCCTTTGTCTCCAAAGACTTGTGGCTTTTTAGAAGATATTTACAATCATTTTAAGCAGATGAACAGAAAGGAAGGAGTCTGTCTTTCTGTCTCCTTTTTCTCTTCTCAAGCTATCACAAAATCCTTGTGCAAGTGCCAGCAGAAGAGTAGGAAGCTCATATGGATCGGAATTTCTTATGGAAGGGCAAAACCTTCATATCCCAGCATAGATAGAAAGCAGTGTGTGGTCATGAGGTGCCACTGTGCCACTTCGTCACCCCTCTCAGACTGATGCCCACACCTTCTCACCCTTTCCAGCGCCCCACCCTGCTCATACCTTCCTTTTGTCGTATTCCTCTCACAGTCCCAGACTGTTCTTCTCCCTTTCTCACCCTGCTTAGAATCCCTCTGTAATTAAGTTTTACCTCCCAGAACTTCATGTTCATCTTTTTTTTTTTTTTTTTTCTGGTGGTGAGTTACCTGTGCAGTTTTATTCTATTTGAAAATAGACTAAAGGCCTTCTGAATGTACTCTAGCAGTAGAAAAACTTCACAAAATGAAGCCAGGACCAATAAAAACTGGACAGAAGGATTCAACAGGAAACCACAGATCTTGTTCAACTCTGTTCCAAAGAAAGTTTCCAGCTGACTGTACCTAGGTTCGGTGGGTGGTGGCTGGTCTGGGCTCAGTGGCAGCCATGTGTGTTGCCAGAACACCCAACTCACACCATGTTTGTTCAGTGAAATCCTTTTAGACCATTCACCTAGTCCCTGAATACTTCAGTTTTACTTCTCTAAAAAAACTTAAATCTAGCCACATCTGTAGCACAAATCCTGCATACTGAGACATTTCTTCAGCTCCCTACACTACTAAATCTACTGGAAGTAAATGTTTGAGCAGCCGTAGCCAACTTAGCCATGCTGAGAGATGTAATTACTTCCTAAGATGTGAGGAGGAATAAAAAATAATGAAAAGAAGTATAGTTTTTTAAAAAATGTTTTATTTGAACTATATTTCAGAAACACATTGGTCAAGTGACACAGTATTTGGACCCCTCTACTGTAAACCTTCCCAAGATATGCTAAATATCGCCATGGACCAAAGAGACTGTGATTTGAAGGTATTCAGCAATTGACTTTTACAGTGAAAGTGTCCTCAGCCTTTGCTATTGCAAAGCAGAGCTCTGCAATCATGCAAAAAAAATGCTCCAAGGTGCCATTATATTAAGTGTTCCTGTCCTATATCGCTGAAAGTACAGTTAATTCTACCACACAGACTCCCAAGACCAAGCTCAGGAACCAGAGGCCCTCAACTGCTTTTATTCATGAGAAACAGACTGATAATTTTGTGAGATGAAAACATTTATTTTCTCTTATTTCAAATGGAAATAGGTAGGCACAAAAGTTTCGGGTTCAAATGATGCTAGTTTTATTTTCAGAGTAGAATTCTACATGTAAGTGTGCTTGAAAGCACTCACAGTTGCTTGAGTTCATCCTCCACACCTTCTCATGGTGAGAGAAACATAAATTTAAGCTGAGAAGATAAAACACCTTAAAATGTATGAAGAGGCAACCTTTGAAGTTCAACAATGCTTCCAGATTAAATACCATTAAACTATGTTAAGGATAATATTTAGCTTTTGGTGCAGTAACAACATTTCAAAAAAGCTTTTTTTTTTTTTTTAAGTAGAAAAGCATCAGTGTACATTTTATATTTCAATGCTTTTTGTTACTACCACACCTCATATCAGAGGTGTGATGGATTGAGCCAGTCCATGATAAAGAACTTTTTATTTCTGTATTTTAGAAAATGTTGAGAGAACTTGTTGAAGACTTGGTAAATGGCAAGGAGAATTAATTTTCCCTTGCAAGTCAGATATGTTCAGGAAACAAAAGCTAAGAACCTAATAATGTCTTATATGTACACATATCTGACAGCTGTTGTCCAACTGCAACATTTTAATTTCCAAAGACAGATCTCAGCAGACCTGTACTGACTTGGAAGGAGTTTTGCAACAGCCATGTGTCGACGTCATTGCACGGCAGAATGGATACTCTTAACCTGGATATTTTAATGTTAGAACTAACTGTCAGTTTGGTCGTGCTGTAGAACATCAAGAGACCAAAGGAAAGGCATGCCAACTTTCCTCATTTCTATGCTGTGAGGCTTGGATGATATAAGACTTGGATGAGACAGATTATCCTGTGCCAGGAATGGTGAGAAATCTGGGCAGGGTAGAGATCTAGACAAATTCTCCTCTTGCTTTAAGCATCTCCCTTTTGCTACTCTGGTAGTAGGATTTCTTGTTTGTCCTAAAGATCCCACCAGAACTATGATGATGCAGCAGCATCATTCTTCCAGGGAAAAAAATAGTGTATAAATTTATTTCTTTGGGGAATGCATGTTTTCTTCAGGGAACTGTTTCATCAGAAAAGGTGTAAGGGTTTTGTGAGACTTAATGGTGATAAAGGAACACCGAGACAGACTAGGGCAGGTTAAAAATCTCAGATGCTATAATACAATAGGATATATTCCATAACCCTTCAACCTTTAGTTTTCAATTTAATTCTATATTAGGACACTCAACACAGATGTAGGTTCTCAGGCCTTTGCTTTATATGCTGTCATCTCCACAAAGTCATTTGTTTCAAGACAAACAATGGAGAGGACAGAGATGTGCTGAATGTGCACCGTTCTTAGATATAGGTGACCACTGGCTTCACTGTTAAGCCTTAACAAATACTTGCCTTTTTTTTTTCTTTTATCCTCCTCTTTCTGCTGTCCTTTCCTTCTTCACTCTTAGCACTGTCCCCTCAAACAAACAAACAAAAAGTTTAAAAATAAAAGAAAAGGAAAAAAAAGAGTAAAGTATTAAAGCAGACCTTGGGCACTGAGTCCAGTTTGCTGCTAATACATGAATGGGAACAATTTATGTTTTCATTAACTCTTTCTACCTCTACTACACATATACACATGGGCTGCCCATTGAAAGGTTGGCTGAGAACATCACCTCTCTTAAGGAAAAAAACCCACTTTTCTCTCATTTCCCAGCTAAAGAAGTTCAATGTCTTTTGTACATTTCAGTTATCTTCACGTTGGCATCACCTGTTAGTTTAAAAAGCTTATTTGCTTCCCTTTTTTTCATCCAATAACCACTTAAAAAGAGTGTTCATTTTGGTAAGCTGGTGTGATGAGTTAACCCTGGCTGGACGCCAGGTGCCCACAAAAGCCACTCTATCACTCCCCTTCTCAGCTGGACAGGGGAGAGAAAATATAACAAAAGGCTCGTGAGTTGAGATAAGGACAGGGAAAGATCACTCACCAATTACCATCATGGGAAAAACAGACTCAACTTGGGGAAAATTAATTTATTACGAACCAAATCAGAGTAGGGTAATGAGAAATAAAAACCAAATCTGAAAACACCTTCCTTCCCAGGCACAACTCCACTCCCAAATTCTTTACCTCCTCCCCAACGTGGGTCCTTCCCACGGGCTGCAGTTCTTCACGAACTGCTCCAGCGTGGGTCCCTTCCCCGGGCTGCAGTCC
>JAVJGG010000030.1:27756480-27768719 GCA_035590195.1 Aviceda cuculoides | reverse complement strand
ACAGGGGAAGCTTCCAGCAGCTTCTTACAGAAGCCACCCCTGTAACCCCCCCCGCTACCAAAACCTTGCCACACAAACCCAATGCAGCTGGAAAAGCTTCCTTCTCCTACCACGCCTTCTCCATTCTACTGGTCATTTATGATGATTTCTTCATAACTTTTCCAGCTTCCATTCCTCCATTCTAGACCACCAGAATCCGTAGCCATTCTAAGCACAAATATTGCACAGCAGACATTCCTCATTTGCTTACATCCCAGAACTAGTCTACTCAGGCTTATGGTGTGAGCAGAAAAGAAACATCTTCTCTGATAGATTGGTGGGCTGCTTTTTCTCCATGTTTCCAAACAGAGCTTTTGCATTTGTTCAGACTTCCTCTTGACTCATTAGAAAGTAGCAGCAGTGCAAGAAGGCCTCCTTTTAAAAATAAATTCAATTAATTCAGTAAATAAGTGTAAAGATAGCAAATGAAAAAGACGTCATACTGCCTGTACAAGGGTAATAAGTGAACATTTCACCGGGGCCACGTCTTCCCTCCATTACCGGATGTGATGCGTTGAAGCCATAGGATTCCTGCAGGTGGAGAAAGTGCTTAGCTGAGCAAACTGAATTTAACATCAGAGGATTATTTAATCTGGATTTGAACTTTACAGTTCTGGGCAACAGTGATAAAACTCTTACCCGACCTGTTGTGTTCTCTCAGCAGCAGGCTTTGCAGCTCCAAGAAAGGCAAAAGGATAAGTGCATTTACTTTTACGTATCATAGTTAAATAATGCTCCTGTAGTTTGTAGTAAAAGATGGTACAGAGAGTTTGACTTTTCATTTCAGTGCCCATTTTCTTTGCAAGTTCAGGGCTCATGTTTTCTGCCACAACTTCCTTTAGCTTTTAGCTGTTAGAAGTGCTCGTGGAAAATGCCTCTTCAGATCAAAATAATTTTTAAATCTTCTATAAGTGTATCAGAAGTGAAAAGAGAATACATAAAAATAAACCTCCCACCTATTCAAGAATAGGATTTTTGGTATCTAAATATTTTAGACATTAATTTATCACCTACAGTTTTCCAGCTTGCTGCTTCTAATCTTTTCTGTAGCCAGGAAGTTGGGTGAGATACATTTATATAAACCAGTATAAGAGGGCTGTTGGTGGGAATCAGAGCTGGTTTCTATTGCAAGATGATGCAGACAGTGCAAACTTATAGGACAGGATACAAGTAAGCTGGAAATCAATAGACCCTTATATTTGTAGCCAGGAAGCTACTGTTAAAATAAGCATCTTTTATTACAGTTATGTAAAAAAAAGGAAGAAGTTTGTTATCGTACTATTCAGACCAGGGCTGTCTCTGCAATGTTCAGTCAAACAAGTGGTGGTTTCTTCAGTGGGTAGTTCTAGTAACATAAACAGGAAAGTTAACATGAGTGGTATTTACAGTACGTGAATTTCAAAGTATTTGACATAGCATGATTAAGCAGCTATAGATGACAGATTTTTCTATGTAGCCTTAACTTTCACTGTAATGGTGCAGCTGAGATTCTACAATGAATAAACAGGAGAATAAAGGGATATTTTTTTCTTGCTGCATACAGAATTGAAAATGCATTGGTTGGTGTAACGCTGCAGTAACCTATAAAATCCCTGTGTCAACATTTGAGAAAAATATATTGAAAAGTTGTAGCAGGTGAAGAAAAGATATTCATATGATTTGACATTTCAAGAAAATACTGGCTTAAGAGGAAAGATGAAGAGTATCATCTGGAGAAGACAAAGTGACAGGATGAGATTGCTGCATTGAAGGGTACCATCAAGCTAATAGGAACTGGAGCAACAAAATTAAAATGAGGCGTCATTCCTGGACACCTCCAGATCAAGTTTGAGTGAGTGGAAGAGGAAGAAAGTAAAGTGCCTACTGTAAAGTGAAGCTCCCCAGAAAGGAAGCAGGAATGCTGGGAGATGACTTTGTTGGAGAAAGCTTCTTAAGCAGACCGCTGTGTGAGCTAGGCCACCTTGTCTCCATCCCAGTCCTGTTTCCATGGGGAGATGTCATTACCAAAGGCCTTTTGGATCTGTCAGGAAAAGGAACCTGAAGCCTTACAAATTCAAAAGGAAAGATACCATATTTTTTTAGCAGTGGTAGACCTTAGCAACAGGAAGAAATGTTGAGAGAAGTGATGGATTCTCTATCATTCGATATATTCAGATGGAGACTGGCTACGGTTCTGAAAGATATGCTTTATTAGCACAAAGCTCCTGGGCTTAGTGTAGTGGCAACGGGATGGAAGTGTCCTAAGATTAATTTACCAGATGGGGTGAACTATGCAAAAATCTATCAGCTCTGGACAATTAACTCAAGCTTTCAGTACCAGCTATTTCAGCTGGAAGAGCCAGTGCTTCATCATTTAATAGAAGTACTGTGAAGTTTAATTCAATTATATCTGTAACATACACGGACTCCTTCCTGTGGAAACTACCCCAGAAACAGAAAACATAATTAGCAGCAGATGATTGCACTAATTGTGTGCTCAGGAACACGTCTCTCTCAGTGTTTCGTCATAAGGAAAATGCTGCATAAGCATAGTTTGGTTGATGAGCAAATCATATGGAAGAATTCTTGCTCATGTCTTCAACAAGACACAGATCTTTATGGAGACTAGAAGCCGGTCAGTGACTTTCATTTCACCTTTTTAACCACTTGTTATATCCATGCAAGGGGAAGGAGGCACGTTTGCAAACTCATGCTTAAGAAAAAAGTGTGTGAGTGATGCAGCACCTATTGTAGTATCATCTGTGCATTTGTTCCCCCTACACTCTGCCTAGAGAAAATGAATCATGGATCGGACGATTTGCAAAGGGTATTTTTCACAAAATTATGAAGGGCATTTTGGTTTTCAAATAGGATTACTGTCTTTCTCTCTTTTAGGGCAGAATATTTACCTTCTCAAGTCATCACTAAGCACAGCAGTGTATGACCCTCTGACCTGAGATCATCCTGCCTTTTGCCTGTTTGTTTGGGATGAAATCTGTCCCTATGCTCACACCTACAGGAAAGTAGATTACTTGGTGAGGTGAATATCTCGAGATCCACCTGCCATCTGACTAAGAAGAGAGAAGTACATGCACACATTAGTTTCCATCCTCATTCAGTCATCAGTCTTTATTTTTTTATTCTGTTCCTTCCTTTTGACATCTTGCTTAGATGACAAATTGTTCAGGCCATGTTTGTGGTGTTCATGTGTGTCTATAATGACATAGTTAATGTTGATGTTATTTCAGTTACAAACCCCCCCCCCTCTTTTCTGCTTCAAAACTAAGATGCTGGCCTTTCATACCCACCACCTTGAAAAAAGAAAGGGAAAGGAAGGACATGTTCTATGTCCTTTTGTCAGCTCCATGGCAAACTAATTTGTCAATATTCAACTAAGTAAAATATTATAAGTGTCTCATTTCATACTTGTTATAAAGTTACCCTTGTTGGTTGTAGCTTGAGATGGTCTGGCACATGCTTGGAAGAAAGATAGTTTTTAGCAGGGCTTCAGCTGAGTGCTTTTAAAGATGCTTTCTAGAAAATATATTAGAGGCAAGAATACTACTAATATTTCACAGCATGAGGCAAGGCCATTGCCTTGCTGTTCCTGGTAACTTCTGTTCTTTGGGGGTCCATAAATCACAAAACCAAAAAAGGAAATATGAACTTTAATGAATACTCTCTCCTGGAGGCTCCAAGCTCCAGGAGAGAAATCTGAGTGCAAGAAGAGTGTGGGAGCTAAGGAAAAAAAATAGACAAGTTATCTGGCATTACCATAGCCTACCTATTCATTAGGTCCCTTTCAAAAGGAAAACAGTGATCTATGTTGCAGCATTAGTGCAGACATTTAAAGTACAGGGAACGAAGTTGAGTGAGGGAGTTGTGCATTGTAGACATCGAAAAGAGATTTTTCCCCATATTATTTTTGGGAGCATTTAAAAATGCTTGGAACAACACATCCAGCCAACCACTAGGATGAGGATAATGTATGAGTCCGGGAAGACAGTTTGTGTGTAGGTCTCAGTCCCTACAACGCTCCTCTGAAAACTCAGGCCTCTCCATCCAGCCTGCAGCAGCCTGGGGTGTAGCGGGAGGAATTGGACTTCTAACGTAGGGTGCCTGCCAGAGCTCCTTCAGCAGGGATACAGGAGTGCTTGCTGCCTGCACTGTATCTTACACTTGTCCCTAGTTCTCTGCGTGCACCCTCCAAGGTGGCGGCAGCGTGGGTGGCAGGGGGGGCAGCTGCGAAACAGCCTTCTGTTGTGTTGCCAACGGCCACTTTGGTATGGCCTTTTTTGGAGGGTGTTTGGATACAAGAGACCCTTCCCCACGGCATCTGTCCTTGAAAAAGACATATGCTGCCCATACCAGCTCCACTTTTTGTTTATCCCTGCCGCACTTGCCTGTAAGGAGGAGGCTCAGTCTTCTCTTTTAATAATTTAGGTCAAAGAGGTGACAGAGTGTTCCAAAACTGCAGGAGAAATGTCCTTGAACTTAAATGGCTGGATAAAAATAGGCCTTTAATACAGTGAGACAGCCACCTGAAATGTGCTTTCTGACTGCCACTTCATCATTTACACTTTAAATAAAGACAAACATTTCCTTTGGAAGCCCCCCCACCCCACTGTCCTCCCCCCTCCTCCTCTCCCTTCCCTTCTTTCCCCCACCCCACCTTCTCTCCCAGGTGCTGGAAGAAGTGAAACTCCTCTACAAAATGTCCCTGCATGTATGAGATGGAGAAGAACATGCTCCTACATGACGGGGATGCTGTGTGATGTGCTGGCAGTGTGGAGGTCTTTTTCTGTCTTCTGCCAGAGTTCAAATAGATTACCTTGGCCAAAGCAACAGACCTTTCTGTGACCCAGTTTCCCCTCCTAGGGAAGATGATTAATCATAACACTGGGGATTTTTTGAAGCTTAATTCAATGACATTCACGCAATAGTTTGCGATTAGTGGAAGCAAAGATATGAAAAGAAATAAAAGAGTTCTAATGCAGCTGTCTTGTTGGCACAATATTAAAGCAGCTGATTATGGGCACTTAATTGAAGGAAATGAGAATTATGATCAGTTAGCACAGAAACAAATATGTGATCCACAGCCTCATGAGAATGTAACTCCACGCTTTTCTATTCTGAAAAGAATACTGAACCATGACATGGGCATATTTTTTATGTGAGTTGAAGATGCTTTGATAACTAAATCTAGGATTTCCTTTTTGTTGAACTTCTGCTTTGAAAGAGCTGGTGCAGTTCTGCAATTCACGTCCTGCCCCACAGAATGAACTTGAGCTGCAAGTACAATTGCTGGGCTCATCAAAGGGTGGTGAGAGAGAGACAGACTGAAACTGCGCGTTTGAACAAGAAACGTTGCTCTTGCCTTGATGTCTTGATATGCTCCTCACAACCTGACCCCCGGTAGGGCAGTCAGTGATCTTTGGAGATGGTGAAATGGTCTCTTATACAAAACAGTTTGTTTTAAACAATTTGTTCTAAAAACCTCCTTTGCTTTGGTGGTTTCTATCCTCTTGTTTGCTTTCTGTGTGCCTGGCTACTAAAGGAGAAATCTCTAGCAGAGAAACATGTCAGCGTGCCAGTCCTGTTTCTGGATATACCTGTAAGGTGCTTCAGAGACACATTTATCACTATACAAACACAGTGCTTTTGTATTTTTGCTTCCTGGGGTCTTAGCGTGACATTGCCTAGTATGGCAAAGATGCAATGAAGGTGTAGCAAGAAGTCTGGGAGCTAAATGACACCATTCCACAGCTGCAAGCAGCTTGCGGACTGGGAGTTTGACATTCCTCCCCTAGGCAAATGCCTGGGAGAAATCAGGGCAGCACTTTGGTTTCCCTTAAACTATTAGTGAATCGCAGGCATCTTTAAAGAGCATAGGAAGTTGTCTTTGAGGATGGAAGGAGGAGATAAAAAAGTCAAATAGATTGGTTTCTTCACATCACTTTTTTTAAGTAGGTTATGGGCAGTGGCACAAAGCTGTTTTATTGCCCTCATTTTGTCATGCTCCTCTAAACATTAAGCAATGTTGTACAGCAGAGGAAAGGGGATGGCCACTTGAATAGTCCCATGCTATATGTTTGCTAGTTAGTGTTACCCCAGAAAACTTTATAACATCTTCCATTCCACTTGTGTACCATTTGCCAAAGATTTCTGTCAACAAGGCTTGTATGGTATCCAGGGGAAGGCTTCCAGACACTTGCTTGTATTTTATAGCAAATTATACAAAGGAGAAAGGAAGAAAAGGGCATTGTCCCCAGCTTACAATGATGTTAGTGACTTTTTATATTGGTAAACTTGAATTAATTTTTAGTCTCAAGTCATCACAGTAAATATTGTATCTGATAGATAAAAAATCCTGGGATCTTATTTCCAATCTTATTTCTATAGTGTTGTCACTGTGTTCACATTCATTTTGTATCAATGCACCCTCAGATCCCCACATCTATTTTCTTCAAACACCTGAAGACCTGCAAGCATCCCTCAATCTAATTTCATGATCACCCCATCTGTCTTGCATTATGTTTCCATCTAACATTGATATAAGTGAGGAGGCACCCTGCTTACAGTCAGTAATTCTTTTTTTCAAGTATACTTACCAGCATGTATGTATACTTGAAAACTCTTAAAGCAAGGCACTGAGGCACTGGTAGCAGGTGTAAATTTAGCAAAACCTTGCCATGAATAGTCGTACCTTGATAAGGGTAAAAAAAAAAAAAGCAACCACCTTGCAGAGGCCTGATAGTTTTCTTACTGAGTGTGACAATCCAGGCTGTTGTGCTGGAAGTTACAACCCTAATTCCAGGGAGATGCAGACAAGAAGAGGCTTTGATACTGTGGTCAGAGAGATGTCCATTAGGTGACATCCACAGCTCTGAATCCCTTCCATTTTAATTGGCATGTATGACTATAAAAGATGGAGGGGGATTAAATTTCCCTTCCAGAAACATCAACGTTTCGGAGGGAAGTTTCCGAGGGTCAGCATTTCTTGGGCCTTGTTCCAGGTTAGTCTATCTTGCTCAGTATTCTTTCTCTAAGCTGTACAAGGACAGCTTAGTACTAACAAAAGAATTATAGTTTGACTTGCTTAAAGGTGTTTTATGGGCAAAATACACTTTAAAATTTTTCAAATCCAGCCTTATCTCTTGTATATCTTGCTTTGCTTTTATTGATTGGATTTTCACTTAAGCTGGTAAGTAACAAGTACCTACTGGAAGATGAGTGCAGAATACAAAGATGCAACCTAGTTCTGTCCAATTTGTTCAGGCTGCCAAGTGCAGAGGGGTGCTAGAAACAAACCAGGCATGCTTCCCGAACTTGATCAAGTGGTACACCTTGGCACAGCGGTAGATAGGAATCTGCCCACCTCACTGCAACTGTCCAGGTTTGAGGCTGGTTTTGTACTTCATAAGAGGCTGGTGGAACAGCAGAAAGATTTCGTTAAGGCTCAGATGAGCAAACTGGGCTAATTCCAAGTCTGAGTTTAATTTCTTTAGAAAGCTGGGCTTCCTTTAGAAATCTGTGGGAGCCGACTCCCCATTCCCCAAAGATTTTTGGCCTTCTTCTCCTCAAATCTAGGCACAAATACTGACAAAATAGAGATACCCAATTTAACCGTCATATGGAAAATATGACCACAGATTAACAAATCTGCCAGTTTTCATTGCCTCTTTAAAAACTTGCATGCGAAGTCGATGCATGTGCACAAATCTTGCTAGGAAAAACAGCTTTGCAAAAAGCCATCTTATAACTGTTACTTAAGAAGGACCCTTATTTCATTTGTCTGCTTCCTTGTAAGTAGACCTCAACTACTACTATTTACATTTTGGTGCCTGAGTATCTCTGCATTCTCACCACCATTTTGGTCCGCTCGAATTTTAAAGCAACATTCTGCTGAAATGCCTGAATATCCATGGGGAGCCTTCCAGCACAACGTCTGAACCCTCTACGCAGGACTTACTTTGGGTTGCTGGGTTTGTGGAAAAGCAAAGGAAGGGACAGAGGTTTCCATTGTCATTCACTGGTTGTTGAAGAGAAAAGGAAATAAGGAAGGGAGTCATTGTATTGCAGACAATACTTTCTTGCCAGTACAATGTGTGAGAGGTGGGACCAATGCAGACTGTGGTACCAGCGAGGCAAAGCAATCTCTGTCTGGAAGACTGGCTGCCGGCAGGCTATGGTTCGAATTTCAGCCTCCCCGGTGCCTGTGTATAAGACACGTGTTTTACCATAAGCCTGAAATGAGACTTTCAGATTCACAAATCAAAGATAATTTATTGATTTCCCACTCCCCGTTATTACCCCTCTGACTGAAAGACCATGTTCAACTTCGGCATTTCGCTTTCTCCACCACCATCCCCCTTTTGCAATTAGGGAACCTGGATCTCTCACAGAGCACTCTGAAGATAAGGAAAACACTTTGTTTTCCTTCTTTAGTGGCAGACTTGGTGTTATGTATACTTTTGCAGAGCAAAACCATATTGATTAGCTTTGTTGAAAAGAGGCTGGGCATTTAATTACAGTACACGTGCATAACTTTCTCCCCTAACCCATAACTCTCTTGTTGGGTTGTAAACAGGAGTAAGCTATTTAGAAGAGGGATTGTAATTTTGTATAGTTCCTAACTATGGTTAGGTGTCTATTCTTGGTTTAATAATACCAGTTCCTGAGTAGTATTAAATAATTTACTTAAGTCTGTTATTTCTGGACCATTGTCATGAATTTGGAGTGAGGTTTATTCCCTTACCCCTCTGAAGCACTGACAGAGAGACTGTGATTTTTCTCCTTTCATTTTCAGACTTTTCTTTTGGTCTTCATGTTTTGTGCCACTTCCTTAGGCCTTTGAGTTTCCTCCTCTGGATTTCTTCACTTCTTCCACATCTTCCTTAAAAATGCATTTTCCCAAAGTACATACTATTCTAGTTGAAATGGGCCAGAGATGTCTCAGATGTAAAACTTTTGTTTATAATGCCAGTCTCTGGGAGGAAACTTGGTGAAAATATAATAGTGTTAATTCATGTTGGGCTTCTGTTCTACTGTAAAACCTTGCTGCTTTTTTGCATAAGTACTCCCTAGCCTCATCTTGTATTTCTATAGCTGAAGATTCACAGTAACCACAACTTACAACAATACAGAGAAAGTGAAGAGCTCAAACATTACAAAGTTTCAATTAAAGAGAATAGTGAACTGTTACAAACATGGATCTAAACAAGGATATTCACTGTGTAGATCTATCTTGCATTGTAAATGTGTCATCTCTCAGTGGCTGAGCAGAGTTTAGTAGAAAATAAAATTTCAGAAACCCTCTGTGAGCAGCAAGCAGTAACAGTGCCCGTGCAGGGAGGGCAGGGGAGGAAGCAGGTTCAGTAGATATTTCACCATACTCTCTTTCAGCTCATTATAAGCAAAAATTTAAGATGTATTTTGCTAAGCTTCCAGCATGACCTAAAACTGATATCCCCATTCTGATGTACTAAGTAATGATTAAGCTATAATGCTGGTGAGATACTTTGAATTAAAATTAAAGGTTGGACCAGATGATCTCTCAAGGTCCTGGACTCAAAACCAATCTGGGATTTTCCAAGCTGGTCTGTTCTATGGTTCTATGTTTTTAATAAAATAGAGAAAAAAAAGAAAACAATTCTTTAAAATTATACTGGCCAGGAAGAAAAGGGGAAGAGGGAAGATCAAGATACTAATTGTGTTCTTAAGCCATGTATAACCTTTTTTTTTTTTAAACCAGAAATCTTTCTGGTTGTATCAGGTCATGCACAACAGGAGAAAATAGAAAACGGCACCTTGGCTGTGCTGAGCAAAGGTACTGGTGCACTGGTAAATGCAGAGTGGTTAATAATGCTGCCCAGCTGCACATAACTAGCGGCGTGTAGGTCAAGCATTGGTTAATAGGACCCAGAAACTGAGGTTCATCCATTAAATAAGTAATAGATATGAAGGCATCTGGCACAGAAGAAATAGAAAGAACTCGAATACCTCTGGAAAGTATCTTGGACTGCTCACTAGATGGCTCAAGACAAAACAGCACTTACTGCTGGCCTCCCAAACGTCATGGTTTGTCGGCCAACATCGAAAATGTGTGCCTAGCATAATAATATTCAACTTGGATCTTTTGCTCTGTGCCTACATGATACGGTGTTTGCTGTTTGGCAGCATCTATAGAGGAGGGCAACAAGATGGATGGTTCTGGAAACCCACTGGACCGGAGCTGTAATGGCTGTGTGTGCGGCAGCAGCCGAAACAGAGGCACAGACATTGCCCCCACTGCAACGTGGTGCAAAGTAAAAACCAAACAAAATCTCTTTCCCCAAAGAGTGTTACCAACGGAGTTAAGAGAGGGAATCTCTGTATGACCTTTCTATCTTTGTGGTCTGCAACGTGCTGCATTTGTAGGGAAAACAAAAAACCCAGGGGGCGTTTTGAGGTTGAATTTGTAAGTTCTGTGGCATTTTAGCAGTAGTGTGATCTACTGCAATGAAGAGGAAATAAGGGGACATCCTCTCAGTTTTGAGATCCATTACAGTACAGCTCATTTGGTTTACATTTTCTGTTTGGTTTGATTATTTTTATTTATTTATTTATTTCTCCTACTCCCCTGAAAGAGCCAGCTGGCCTATAGCTGTTATTTTCTGAGGTAGTTACTGATGTCTTATTATGGTATAATGGAGCTAGTTCTGCTGTAGGAAACATAGGGAGATTTTTCCTTCAAGATGTCAACTGCAGCCTGCCTGTATATTTTTGTGGCTTGCTGGTGAGTTGTCTCTGGGACCAAAGCCGATAAAAGGCTTCCACAGAAGAGATGCAGACGAAGCGGCAGACTTGTCCTGTGGATGGATTGCTTTGACCCTTGGTGACAGTGATGAGAGTGCTGGCCATTTGTCATGCCCAATGCCCCTCTTCAGAAACCTCACAAAACCCATCTAGTCTTATAAATTGCTACCGAGCCCTCTGGCTCACCAAACAGCCACAAAGAAAGAAAGTGGATGGAAAACAGAGCAGGACCAGATCATTGTCTAAACCTGAAAGTTTGCCATTGCAGCTGTTCTTGAGTGAGGGATAAAAATGTTCAGATCAGTTCTTTACAACTATATTTCTAGTGCCCATATTTCAGAAATGGCTTGTGAGACTGCTCATAAACATAATTAATATGCTTTTTCACTAGAAACCGGGCATGCAGATTCTGAGGCTTGAATGAGAATTAGAAAAGGTTGATATTAGGAAGAATTAGGGACCCAACTCAGAATAGTAATAAGAAAGATATTTGCAACAGACACAACTGTTTGAGAACATTTTCATTTTTATTTATTTTGATATTATTTCACTGATATCAGAACTTTTCTATTCCATAAAACTTATTTAGACAGTAAGGGATGAAAGTATTCAGCAGACACAGACTGCTAAATAGAAATAGACTAATTCTTAACAGAGGCCTGTGCCCCCATAACCTTACTCACTATTATTTGTTTCTAAAATAGACCAACGACTCAGAAGATCAATCTCCAAACTATAATGCTAACTTAAAAAAACAGTTTGATACTTCATGTGAATGCAGTAAAGGACAGTAAAGTTCCTATGAATATAACTGTATAATTATATTAATATATGTAATTATATTAATACACAATACATAATTATTCAAAGACATATAAACTTAAGGATCAGAATCTGGACATTTCTTTTCCATTCCTTTCCTGGCTTCTGTCATCTCCTTAGCTTGTCCCCTTCCTGCCCCCAGAAAAGGATAAAACCCAGTATAGAACTGCTAGTAAAATGCTGCTACATTATATGCAAACCAGCACTGTCTCTTGGATGCCCACAGGAAAAAACCAACTAAACTGCACTTCTGTTGTGACAGCATATAAACCTACTTTCAAGAAAAGTTTATCGTCATCCAAAGAGAGTTAGCTAACTCCTCCCTTCACTTTGTGTAGGAGACTGCTTGGAAAGGGTGTTTTTCCCTGCCCTTAGGGTGTTGTGGGTTCTGCCAACACTACACGCATTCACTGTCTGTATCACTTGGTTTGAACCGGCTGTTCTGCATCTGCAGGCTTTCAGGCTGGTATTGCTGGTGCCTGAGCGCCTGGTGGAAAAGGACCTGGGGGTGCTGGTTGCCATCCAGCTGGAGATGAGCCAGCAGTGTGCCCAGGTGGCCAAGAAGGCCAACGGCATCCTGGCCTGTGTCAGAAATAGTGTGG
>JAVJGG010000030.1:27728864-27756226 GCA_035590195.1 Aviceda cuculoides | reverse complement strand
TACAACTACCTGAAGGGGGGTTGTAGTGAGGTGGGTGCTGGTCTCTTCTGTCGGGTGGCTGGAGATAGGATGAGAGGGAATGGCCTCAAGTTGAGCCAGGGGAGGTTTAGATTGGCTATTAGGAAAAATTTCCTCACCAAAAGGGTTGTCAGGCACTGGAACAAGCTACCCAGGGAAGTGGTGGAGTCGCCATCCCTGGAGGTATTTAAAAGACATGTAGATGTGGCGCTTGGGGACATGGCTTAGTGGTGGACTTGGCATGTTAGTTTTACAGTTGGACTCAATGATCTTAAGGGTCTTTTCCAAACTAAATGATTCTGTGATTCCAACCCTGGGAGCTGAATTAGTGTCTAATTCGGTAGATCCATACATTCATATGTCTGTATGAAGAATGCGGTAGTTGATCCCAATATTGAACAAGAGGAAGAAAACCAAAGTGGGAGGACAGGCTGGGATACTTGGGGTAGCATGTTGGCCAGCACATTGCAGCACATTCCACTAGCAGCAGCCATCGCGGCATCCGTTCCGTGTTAGGTGGGATGGATGAGGAGCTGCACAGCCCACACCGCAGCCCGTGGCTGCATCCTACCTTCAGGACAAGAAGCAGAATTGGACTGTGGCTTGCACAGTCACAGAATTAAGGGAAGGAGGAAAAGGCTACTTGTCACGTGTTTGCATAAAAGAAAGCTGTAGGAGATATTTACAAGTATTGCCAACCTGGACAATTTAAATAATATAAATTGCACCTCAAATCAGTGATTCAGGTTCTCTTTTGTTTACTTGCTTGCCATTTTCCTTACCTTAATTTACAGAGCCTTTAGGGCGGGTTTGCAGACTTCGTTTGACACTAAAAAGGCTAGATGGTTTTTGCTTTGAATAAAACCTAAGATGTTTATGCAGTCACTGGACTCCGAGAACTGTAGCTTTAAGAAAAATGTCAAATAATGCACAATGACTATAAAATCTTGAAAGGGGAAATCAACAAATTTTTGCCTTTGTGTTTTCTCTCTTTCAGTCCAAACCGAAAGGCAAATCCCCACAGCTCTGAAATTAGTAATACACAGATTCTGACAACAGTTTTATCTTTTGCTCAACTTCCTGGATCACCCAGCAACTGCTGTTTCAAATTTTCTCCACAACATCTTTTATTATCAACTGGAAAACAGAAAGTGATCCAGAGGGATAAGCAGGGGAACTTCGCCTTTCATAAATCTGTGCTATTCAATATCTACATAGTATATTGTAAGCAATGTCATAGAAATGATGTGCTTTTTAAGAAAATCTTTTTCTTCCATCTTTAATTTCTGTGACTGATTGTGGGTTGAGCTAGGAAATAAGAAGATTGCTGTATTTCCTACATTACAAATAAAATCAGAGTTGAATTTACAGTGTTTGTTTGGTCCAGATCTCAATTTTACCACACCTAGGAACTATAGGAAGAACCTACAGGAAAAATAAATGTTGCTTTTTCTCTGGGGTCTAATTAAAGACTATGCAGTAAGTGTGCTGGGCTATGCAATAAAATAGCTGATCTCCATATTTTGTTCATGTTCAACTTCAGTAGCAAGCCAGAAACTTACATTATAAGAGAATCCTTAAACAGAAAGGTTGCTGCAAGCAACAGATAGTCATGACAAAGGTCCTGATATTTTCTCTTCTGTTACAGAAAATATCACAGACTTTTCTTTCTGTACCAAAAAAGCAAGAGCTGGGCTTTAGCGAAGGCAGGCAGAAAACAGTTACTGTGCACTTTTCTATGTATGGATATTTTCTCTTAATTCTGTACTAGCAGTAGTTGCATAAATTTGGACAAAAATTTAAAAATAAGGAACAGCTGCCTTCAGGAACAGACTGTGCTCTTACACATATGGTAGCAGCATGCTCTCAAAGCGCAAGAAAACACAAGGAGCGTGTTTTCAGATTGGTACAGTCAAGTTAGCACTAAGCAAAAGTTTCATGCTGAGCTGCAACCCATTGCACTTGAGTCAGTGTTAACAACATGTTTTTCTTGAGCTCAGCCCTCTCCTGTGAAAGGTTGACCGAGAGGGCTGGAGAGTTTGTGGTAAGTTTGGCAGTGCTTGCCCGAAACACCAGACACTTTCGGAATATCCTGCCAGGAAATGCAGCATTTTAGTTTGGATCAGAAGCAGACCATGAAGAACCTGCCAAGAATACAAAGCAAGTGGGGAGCAGCTTCCTCAAAGTGTCTTGAAAGGATGAAGGTAGGAGCCTTTTCTGGGAACCGGAGTGTCCTGGAAGAAGATTTGATATGGGAGTGTGAAGATTGGAAGCAGAGGGGAAAAACTAATGATTGACAGCACTGATTGTACCGCCATAAACAGCTCATAATTATTTGGGGGGGAATATTTATTTGATGTATTATCAACAGTAGAAATTTCTTTGGCGGCCTTGGTCCAGTGATGAAGAAAACACAGATATCTCTTTGAAATGAGCAGGATGATGTATTTTTGTCCTGTAAGGATGACATACAGTGTTCTGATGCATCTGTAATTCAAGAAGAGACAAAATGCCTGTCCAAGATGGGCATTTGGGAATGATGGGTAGCTTGTGCCTCAGACTTTCATGCAAGTTGGCTGAGCAGCTTTGCGGCCTCTTGAGGAAATACTTTAATTCTTTCATAAATCTTAAAATAATTGGTAAATTCTGAAAGACTGGAAAAGAGCTACTGATGTGATTATGCTAAAAAAGGGCAGGCAAACGATACAATGGATTAAAGTTCTTCACCAGTTCAGGCAAAGAAGTGGAAAAGCAGGTATGGGAGTCATTTGATAAAGAATTAAGGGATCAGACTGTAGCTGCAACCAGCAACATAATTTTATGGAAAACAGGTCTCTTCCAAGAAACCTGATTTCACTCTTACAACTGTTTCATTAATAAAAGTACCTACAGGCAGACTTTAATAAAGCATTTGAAAGATAAATTCCGAAAAAAGTGCTGACTCTGAGGACTTCTGTAAGCACTAATGAAGCTTGTGTACCTAAGAAGGTGTGCATGCTACCTGAGTTTTTCACTCTTTGTATATTCTTCGATGTCTATTGAAATGTGAGTTCACATTGTGGCTTTTTTCTTCAGCCAAACCTTTTAAACTAGCTGTCTCTCTTGCCACCAGGGAGCCTGTTTCCCCAAGCTATAGAAAGCTAATAGTCTTTGAGCCTTTGAACCCAGAAAAAGTTACAAATCGTTAAACGATCCAAAGTTACTACAGGTTGTGGGCACACAGGCAGATGAATGCCACAATGAATACAGAAGCCTTGTTTCCAAAACCATGCTAAAAATATTAAAAATAAGTAAACACATTTTGCTGAATTTGAAAACAGGCCAAATGAAAGTGTCAAATGGGTATCAGTACCTGAATGGGATGCAGGATGGTAAATGGAATAGTTATAGTGATAGCCAACTATAATCATTATAATCCAGTTGTAATTGTTGTCCCCTTCAGCTACCATTTTCAAACCTATTTCTATGCCTCACATGGTCAACTATCTCTGGTATTACTAGTAGGAATAATTAGGTGCTACTGAAGATCCAACATGCACATGCAAGCACTCATGCATCTGACACTGCCATTTAAGTTGTGCCCAGGGTAAATACTTGATTAATGAGGCTTTAGTTACTGAACAAGGTGAAGGTAACAAATTCACCTGAGGTTTGTCATTGTTTGATATCTGAAAGTGTTGATATGTGAAAGTGTTTACATGATTTTACATGCACATTGGTCTGGTACTGAAAAAGAGTAAAATAATGCAAAAAGAAAGCTTTTAAAGAATAATGACATCACCGAAACTGTACTTCAAGCCCCTGTGAAACAAACAAAAGTTTTGATACATATACAATATGTGCATATCTTTTGTTCAGGTCTATGCCATGATTTCATATCATGCTGTCAGACGAACATCTGTCGCATGCTTTGTGCATGTGGCAAAAGCTCAGTGTAGGTTTGTGTGTACAGTAAAGAGGGAATCACATCTCTGACTCTCTGGATGCTCCTGTAGTCTGGTTTGAATTATCTTAGTCTTCTCTATAAGTTGAAAGAAATACAGGGCTCTAACTTACATAGGATTATCAGTTCAAACTTTTTCTGGCAGCCAGAAATAGCTGGGATTCAAAGTTTGTGCTCTCTTCCCTTGCTAAACCAGCCATACTGCATGGAGTACAGCACAGAACAGGGTTTGTTCCTGCTGTTTAGGGAACTTTCTTCTGTTAATCCAATGGAGTCAGCAAAATCAACTTTCTGCCTATTTTTTTCTTATTTCAGCCTTAAAGCAGACGAATCAGGGAGAAGCAGACAGCATTTGGTCCACTGTTTCCTGGAACTCTCCATAATCTCTGTTTGTTAAGCGGATGGCTCCTAGATATATTTTATTAGCAGACAGCACTGCTCCGTAGAACCCACGTGGAGCCAGCCTGTAAAATGCAGCTGCTACTCAGGGGTTAATGTAGTAGTGCTGGCAGGGTCTCAGCGGATTCCTTCCTGTGGTTCAGTAATGACAGTTCCTGCACCAAACAGGCATGCTGGAACGCATTATGCAGGTGCCAGTCACTGGGAAGATGCTTTGCATGTAATGAACCCTGTTCTCCAGGCCAGAGGTTGAGAGAAAGGTATTTAGTAGTCAAAAGGAAATATATTTTAGTGGTATGTCAACTCTATTAACGATGCTGTGCAAAAAAGGAAGAGAAGTACTTAATACTATGCTATGTAGAATTTCCCTTCTTAAATTCTCTTCCTCTCTCCTTTCCATAACCTCTTTTCTGAGTGTTTTCTGAGTGAATAGGTATTGCCAGTGTCTGCTTGGCTTGTGCTGTCATAGTAGATTAGGAATGTCAATGAACTAGACTGGTTGTTTTGTTTCCTTCTACTGAAGCATATGCTGGATACAAGGATGCAAGACCTGTATCCCGGGGGAATGGGTGGGACGTGGAGGAACTGACTTTTGCTTCAGGATTCTGTGTGTTGGCCTGCACCAGGTTTAACTCCAAACTGCGTGAAAAATGCCGGGTAGTTTCTCCAAAGCTAGAGCGTTGGAGTGGGAATCCGAATAGTGGGGAGTCAGCAGAGGTGCAGTGGAGAGTCTGCTTTTAAGGGTGGGGGAATTTGTGCAGAGGGAAGCTCTGCCACTAAGTGACACTTCTGGGGATGTTTTCAGCAGCACAGAAGTTGTCTGGGTTTCTGTTCTGGCCAACATCTACAAGTTCTGTGCAATTTATGCATGACATCGTGTGTTTACTGGCAAACATCTCATAATTTTGAACAGCCTATCCCCAAAAGGAAACCTCAGGGCTAAACTTCCTCAGACTTTCTCTTCAATTTCTTTTCCTCCCTTTCCCAAACTGGGAGCCGGGCTTTCTCTCAGTGTTTTGACACTCTGCCCCAACCACACTTCCATTCTGATTCATCCTCATCTTTGGGTTTTATTTGGTCAGTTTTGGGTAACTATTTCTTCCACCATTGTTAATCTGTAAGTGAAATGCTCCCCTTAATTTTTCTTTTTTTCATTTTTTTTCTAACTCTCCAAAGACAATATGAGAAAGATTGGGATTCCCTATCCTGTCTCATATATCACTTTTCACTGGGTTTGATACAGGAACATTACTATCTTCCTGGCTCTTTTCAGAAGACAAAACATTCTTCATATGTGAAACTTACAGTTCAGGCGCACTATTCCACATTTCCTATGTGATAGACTGTTACCTTAAGTAGCATATATCTGAAGAAATAAGGATGATACGGTATCTTGACTAGGAAATTAGATTAAAGCCTTTCCTAGTACTTTATTGTCAAAGCCGTTTTTTTTTTTTTTTTCCCCCAAATGAAAAATGCCACCCTTGCCGTAAGGATCGGCCCACTAAACTCACTCGAAGCACGTCAAGTGTGAACAGAGTGTTTCTGAAGCTTAAACAGAGTGTGACCAAGCTGAGTGCTTGAGGAAAAAAAGTCTCTGACTGTTGACAAATCTGGCTCCTTGGTGCCTCCAGCATTCTCAAATGCAAATGCATACTCTTGACTTCTTCTGACCGTGTTTGTGTTTGAGTTAAATTGAATTACTGTAGCTTCCACTCTGGTACCTCTGACCATAATAGACACTGGACCAAGTTCCTCCCTGTGTAGCCACATTGATTTCTGTTGTCCACAATCAAGGTGCAAACTATACCGTCAATGGCAGCATGCCATTTGTTACAGCTACCATTTTAGTCTAGGTTCATCTCTCCGCTACGCCAGCGAAGACAAGCTCAGTAGCCTTGGTGCTGCAAGCCCTCATGTCGTACTCGGCAGGAAATGCAAACTTGTAATGCTCCAGGACAAATCAAAATCAAACACACACATACACCCCCCTGCCCCTCCCAAGGCAACGACACCCAACGCACAACCCCTAACCCGTACCAGTGCTGTGAAGAATAAAGGGCAAAGAGATCTTACAGTGCCTTTGATTCTGCAGAATGTGATGACTGCTGCTAATCAGTGTGTGGGCGAATGACATCTGTTCTATTAGCCAACAAGAGGCGAGTTGTTTATGTCCTTTGAAATAAAGCAAGCATGTAGCCTTATGTCCAGGACAAAATAAAACTTCAAACAAATGGGGACATTTACAAAATACTCACTAATAATAATGATGATAAGTATTCTAACGAAATTCTGTCCCTGGATCATAATGGAGAACAAGCAGCAATATAGCTGGACATCGTAGGGACAAAAAAAAAAAAAAAAAAAAAAAAAAAATCAAAGGAGTTGCTTAAGAAAAATGAAAGAAACACTTTTAGACAGGATAACGGAGAAACCAGGAAAGCTCTGGAAAGGTAGAGGTGAGTAAGATGAGTAAGAGACTGGAAGCTTTCAGCCCCGTGACCAGAGAAGATACCCACATTTGGTTAGGCAGCCTGCTTCCAGCTTGTGCTGGACTTGTGGATGCCTAAGCTCAAACCGCTTTGCAGTAATTCTTTTCTACAGCAGCAACCCTGCAGCCAGAGCAAACTTTGTCCTCAGCTGTCTGCAGGCACTCCCAGACAGCCTGTCCTCAGCCTTCTGTGTTCACAGCTGTGTGTACAGCACACGAGAAGAGAACAGCGTGGGCACAACCTATGTATGTAAGGCTATAGGTACAGCCCACCTGAGAAATTATCCATACTCTGAACATAGAAAGGATTTTAACTAAAAAACCCCATAAGGATATAGAGATAATCAGTGGTGCAACTGCAACTCCCAGTCTTTTCTTGGCTTTTTTTTTTTTTTTTTTTTAAATGCCAACTGCACGGTCTCCCGAAGTCATGGAATTTCCCGAAGGAACTTTATAGGTCTCACCACCTTGAGGGACAGGCAGTTAAATGCCCTTCAGCTCATATGAGACTGAAAGAAAAGGAAGCCACTGTGAATTTGTTGTGGATGAAGGCCATCAGTTGCCATCAGAAGAGAACTCGTAATTTTTTGGCCTTGTTGCCTTATGATTTTCCCATCATCATTTTTAGAGATGAGCTGTAGGATATTTTATTGGTCTCTTACAACCTGGTGGTCAACACTGCAGCATCAGATGAACTGGCGTAGCTCCATCTCATAGGGGACACCACCAACACCTGTAGCTATGTCAGCAGGCAGTTAATTGAAATCTTGTGCAGAGTCTTCTGTTGCTGCTTCAGACTGTGTTTAAATATCCCAGATCTGTGACAAGATGTGTATCTCTGCTCCAACAAGATTGGGTGGGCAAAATGGGAAAGACAGCAGTTTTGATGTCCAAATTTGGACTGCAATAATTTGGTTCTTTGATGTCCCTGACTCATTTTAAAGGTCCATTTGCTTGCTTTCCTACAAGATAAACTATTAAAATTATAGCGATCATAACATGCTGTTTTAGGGTGGTTTCGAGGATTGCCAAGAAGGCGAACACACACACACTGACTATAAGGGAAAAAGCAAGCACTTATTAACCACAGGCATGCGTTATGCTAAGGGTATCTTGTAAAGCAAACTAACACACCGACCCGAGGACCGTGAGGAAGACGGACCATCCGTACATTCTTGTGCCGCCTTGCGCCGCGAGCTCGCCCAGCAATCGGTAGGCGCCAGCTTTACGTGGGCGTCCCCACGGAGGCAACGGTGACTTTGCCGTACACCAGCCCGGTGCTCTTGGGAAAAATCCCGGTATTTATACAATTGCGGAGGAAGGGGTTTCGGCACACGTGGCCAGCGGGTACCAAAACACGCCCGGGTTACAACACGGGGAGCCTACGGCGCGCCGCCCGAGCCTTGGCCATCCTGTCTATCGGTTCGCGGGCTTTGTACACGCGGCGCATCGTCGTAACCCAGCAGTCACGCCGTGACCGCCACAGCGGTGCCGTGCAACAGCCCGCTGCCCGTCCCCCCCCAGTATTGCTCCGCTCTCTTGTCTCCGCGGTCAGCATTCCAAGCAACGGGCAACACACCATCCGTTTTCTTTGCTGACTGCGTTTTTCTCGGCTGTCTACTTCTCCTCCAGTGTTCAGCCGCAGACCAAAATTTTATCTTTTAACCCCGCCGTATGCACATGCTGAATGTATTTCACTTTTATTGATTCACTTTAGAAACTAAAGGAGAGGCCGTGACAGATTTTTAATATGGATATGAGCCAGCCAGTGCAAATGCATGAAAGATGCAGTCATTTTAGTGAGTCGAAATGGCCATTGCCATATAATTTTTGCTGTCTATGCTGTAACCCCAGGAGCTGCAGCTTGGCAAGTTACTTTCAGTAGTGTGGGCAAGTTAGTCTATCCATTTTCTTCTGACAGCAGAGCTTGCTTCCAACCGTAGTGTTGCTTCTTTGTCAAACAGATTCAGATTTAACACATTTGAGATTCACGTTTAATGAAGTCTCATTTGGCCAGTTTACTACGTGTTAACGTATCAGCCAATTAAGACCTTTGTTCTGACTTGGCCTTAGCATCTTAAGGGAAGTTTCTGAGGAAGAGAGTCTGGGTGCAAAATCATGGCATCTTGGCAAGTGACAGAACTCTCCCAGTCTGCAGCAAATCCAGCACAACACTCCAGCCATTGCACCCTGAGCAGACAAACCTCCAAAGCACCACCAAAGGTAAATAGTTGTGCGCAGAGGAAAGTATACTTTGTTCTTCAGTTCACCAACCAATGTGTCTAGCAGGCGGGAGGAGAGGAAGACAGAAGAAAAAAAGAATTTGGGGATTGCTGAACAACGTGGGTCTTAAAAAGCATCATAAATAGAGGAGGAAAAAACTTTGAGAGGGGAGTATATGCTGATCTCTTTGTTGCCTCTGCCAGCAGACATGAATATGAAAGCTGTCAGTCTTTTATATTCTGAGAAATTCATAAAGCATAATCCAACCAATATATAAGCTCTTAATTATATGATACATCCAATTATAGATAAAATAATAGCATAATGAGATTGGGCCAAAGCAAGAAAAGCTGCCGTTTTGAAGAGAGGCTGCTTTGTTGTCTGACGTTTTGGAGATGAACTAAAGTAATAGGCATGGACGCATCCTTGTGATAGCTTTCATGTAATCGTATGCATGTACAAAAAGAGAAGCTAAACCATCCCTTTATTGCTGGTAATAAATATCAGTGAGTGCATTTTAAGAATTGTCATTATATCAGAGTCAAACTAGTGTCCAAAGATTAACGGACTCCAATTTTTCCTGCCTTTCACTGAATAGCTCACAGTACATTTGTGAAAGCACAAAGTAAAAGTAGCATAAATCATGTTGCACATTATTCTACTTGTCTGATACATCCTAGCCTAGATCTACACCCCTTTCCCTGCGTTGCCCTACCTATAAAGATAGTTTCTAGATTGCTGCTTCTGGCAAAGGTATGGGTGCATATGAATTCATAGAAATAGGAAGCATTTTTGTAAACCAGGAAAGTGACATTGAACTAGGTATGTAAGCTGAGATATGGGGGTAAGGGGCTGTTGCAGCAGTCTGAAATTGTAAAGTTTTTTATATTGCAGGAATGCGAAGAAAGATCAGGCAGTGGCCAGCCACTACCTGTGACATCACATATGAATATAAGGAATCCTGTCCCTGTATCCAAAACTTAAATTGAAGTAAATTACTTCCTCGGTATAAATTAAATAAAGGCTTTCCCTGTGTCAGGTGATTTGGGATACAGGATTGCAAGATTTCTTTTCTTCACAGGTTTTCCAGCATTTAGCGGGGGATATTGGGAAAGTCGTTGCCCGTTACAGTGTCTTAGTTTATCCATAGGAGGAGGAGTTTGGTTTACTTTTCAAAACACTGTATTCTTATAAGAATTATAAGATATTTTCCAGTTTGGTCCTGCCTTCGTAGGGTAAGTTTCTAAGGAAGAAAGTCCAAGTGCAAAATCATGGCGATTGTAAGAATATAATATGAGAATAAGAAATTCTTCAATTATAAGAATAAAGAGCAAAGTAGTGGTATTGACAGTGTTTCTAAAAACTGCTGCACTTTTTTTAGTTTCCTGTAGTTCTGTTTCTTCGGTGCATGAAAAAGACCATATTCTCTAAATCTTTCTTTCCTCAGTCACATAGCAATTGGCTGCAATGAAACTAGACTTTAGTGGAAGATATTATTCAGCGTGAGTTTGCATGGCAAACCTCACTCTTGTTTACTCAGTCATTCTAGCACATGTTTTTCATCCATTTTACCATCAGTACTTGGCTCTAAACAGCACAGACATGGAAAAAAGGAAGGTAGGTTATCTGAAATCCCTTTTTCTTCTTCTTTTTCTTTTTTTTACAAAACCAGTGTTTTAACTGAATAACCCTCTAGATGCATATTTGCTGTTGCAAACTGATAACGGGCAACTTAAGCTGGAAATACTGTTGGAACATTTAGATAGCATTATTTAAAGTACATTAAAGTATGTATGACCTAAGCCTACTCTAACCAATTGCTCACATCTCTCTTTATATTCTTGCTTTTCATTATATGTGACAAGATTTATAGACCCTGTCTGCTGCCATTAGGCTCTGGAGCATTGTTTTACCAGCTGTAACACAAACAGCATGTTGCTGATTTTTGTCTTTTCTTTCTTTCCTTTACAGTCCATTATTTTGTAGGACAACATCCTGCAAAGAAAAGTAAAGTGATATCACTGTGGCCCTACCCAGCCTCCACCACCTCAAATTCTGTGAAAATTCAATGCACTTAATTGTGATGTATATCTGCTAACTTCCATCTATTATATTTTTTTCCTGAAAAGAAATGCCATTTTAGAACACAGTTGCCTTAGATAATATGCAGTAAAGTAGTTGGGTTTGCTTCACTCATTGGGAGGATTAAATTACTTTATCACATGTTTAGCTTGTTTACTTCTTTTAGCAAATATGGCCAAACCTTTTTGGATATTCATGACACCTTTCCTGGTTGTTTTCTGTATTTGTTACCTTTGCAATGACAGTGTTTCCAACTCCTTCAAAGTCCAAACCCCGTAATTTTTAAAGGAATAACGCACACGTCGACAGCTGTGAAATATCAATTGGTAATATTTCTCTTTCTATGACTGTGCTGCCGTCATACCCACAATATGGATGGTATCTAGGAGGGGGAAGGAAGAAAAAGCACCAGTATGCACCAGCTGTTTAGCCACCATTACCAAGTTATGGCTGGGCATATCGAGGAGATTTGGAAAGTGAAAACGTCTCTGCTTTGATCTGCAGGTGAACTCTGAGCCCTGAGCACGCTGCCTGTCTTTTTCTTGAGTCAGTGAGAAGGTGTGGTGGAAGATTCAAGCTGTTTAAAGTTAGACAAGAAAAGCCCATTACGAGGTACGAGTGCTGTATCAACAGGGACGGCGACTCAGTCAGTGGGGACGACTCAGCTCTTCGACTTTGGCCAGGTTACCCCCCTGTATCAAAATGAAGTCGGTTCTGAATGTGAAGGCAATAGAGCAACCAAAAGCCAGGTTTCTTTTCCTGGGGTTGTGAAAAGAAAGCCCAAGATATACTTGCTGTGACAACAAACAGATTTTTGTTTCTGGTGGGTGATGGTTGTGTGGAGATCTGTGCTTTTTCTAAAGAAATCTTTACTTACACCTTCACAAGAAGTGCAAACAACGTGTTTGGGAATTTGGCACAAAATAGACATTCTTCTGACCGTTTCTTTGAATTCCAGCATCGAGGGTCCAGCAGTCACTCCTGAATGTTACTCTTCCTCTAGCTGAAGTCTACTTTCGTTAAAAACAAAAGTTGTCATTAAAGTACTTTCAGTGACGGGGCTGTTAGAACAAGTTTGGTTCCACGTATGTAATGCTTCCAAAAGCCAGAGTATTTGCCTTTGGAATTTCATCTACCAGAATGGAAAAAAAAAAGAGCATAAGGGGTGGTTGTGTCTGTGATAAAGAACAGTGTACAGAGCATTAGCACACTGCACAAATAGTGTCCTCCAGTCAACGTATATAATATTTTTTGTACTATAATATGGCTCTTTTTATGTCTCCAGAATCACCTCTCTTACAATTATATCCCATGAGTTTGTTTATTGTGGTTAGGTCTTTTGATATATGCTAAGCAGCTCCTACATGTAGGTGGGGGTGAAATCTTTCTGTTTCCAAATTAAAATCTGATGAGAGAACCAGTTAATGAAATTTCTAGTCTAGAAAGTCATCAGTGCGCTATCTTTGATTCTTGTTCAATGGTTTCATACATTTTTTACAAAGCCAACACGGGTTTTTTTCTTTAAAATCCCTTTGTTTTCAGCAGTACTTTTTTCCCTGCTTTCACTTTCAAAACAATTGTTCTCCCAGCTGAGAGGTATTTTTTCCAATGATTTCCAGTTGTTAACTGTGCTTTTCCTAACTTTCAAAACTCCCAAGACTGTATATATTCTTCCTTAATGCCTAAACCTTTTGGTTAACTTCCTAACAAGCTTCCTTCTGATGTTCTGGATGCACTTGAGAAGGTATCAGCCTTACACTTTCTTTAGATCTGATCCAAAACCTTTGTAAACCACTGAAAAGATTTCTAAAGATTGTGTTCTTCCTGTTTTCTTTCCACCTTCATGAAAATTCAAATTTTGCATAAATTCTGCATGTCTTGTGCCTGAATGTTCATGAATGTTGCCCACCTGTATTTTAGGCCATGTTGGTTTCTGGTTTGGTTAGTACTACAGAGTCTGACATTGAGAAGTTTTTCATAGTTTCTTGAGCAAGTTGCTTGTTATTCAAAGGATGAGGGCCTTGCTCTTCTCCCTAAAGATAACTAGATTTTTGCAGGTATATTCTTCCATACTAAAATGGCGGACCAACAGATATAAACCTCGGAGGTGGAGATTTATGTGCAGTTGATAATGACAAATTTAGTGCATTCTTTTCTGACAAGTGTGTCAGCACAACTATTGCTGTCCACGTGGTTATCAAACCCGTACCGGCAGTATCTCAGTTCAAAAGCTACTGAAATGTTGATCTCAAGTGGAACAGCCGACATCTAAGACAAAAAAAGGCTTTTATATGCCTATCAGTCATGTTAACAGAGAAGGATCTTTCCTTTGCAAAACAGTACTGATTAACTGGATATAGAAAAAGGTGAATAGAATAGAGTTAAAGGTGGAGGAGATAAGCAATATTAGTATATATTGCAAATAACTATTTTACTGATTGGAAAGGTTAGTCTTGGTAAGGGCTGAGCAGGAACAGACAGAGGTTAAATTAGACCACTTTCAAAAAAACAGTGCTTGAGTTTTGCTTATGTAGACTTTAAAATTTTCACTTTGGGGATTCATCATACTGCTTAAGTTCCAAGTGCACTGCTGGTGCTATGTACATTATTACACTTCTTCCTTTATGCTTACTGGCCATTCACAGTTAGTTGAAAATGAATATTTTTTAGGTGAGATGTAACCTAACCCAGTGGAATGAGCAGGAAAGCTCGATGTAGCTCCTAACTCAGCCATTATTTTTTCCACTGTGATGTCGTTATTTCACCAATTTGTGCTTCTGATAAGTCAAGGCTGGATGGCTCACCAATGGAAGCTGAGTAGTCGTCTGTGCAGTCTTCCAGGACACTACTCATGTAGCCAAGTACAAGTACAAAAGCTATGTGGTTAAATAGATTGGAAATAAGATTAAATTTGGGGTTTAAAAAAATTATGTATGTGACCAGTTTGACGTGTGATGAGTGGTTTGCATATCATGCTCACTGAGACAGAGTAAGCATTCTTCTAGCAAGCAATGCAACAGAATGAGAACTTGTACATGAAGGAAAGTCAATGTAAAGCCACAGATGAAAATGAGCTTTGCTTCACTTGGTAAGTACCCTGTAAGCAATTGCTCTGAGCTGAAGAAATTGTTATTTTGTCAGAAAAAGAATCACAAAACTGACTTTGCTTGCAGATGAAACATATCCTAAAAATTTCCTTGCAGTTAATTGAGTATTTTTCCTTAAACTTCTTTTTTGCATTTAGTATCCCCTTTATCTACTATAGTCTCCTTCAGTCTTGTTTATCTAGGCTATAAACTCTTCAGGAATGGAATTATTATGTGATATACTTTTACAGAACTTTGCACAACTGAATTTTAAACCTGTTTATGGTAGAAATTCTGAGGGTGGTGAAATACTGGCACAGGTTGCCCAGAGAGCTTGTAGATGCCCCATCGCTGGAACCATTCCAGGTCGGGTTGGACGGGGCTCTGAGCAACCTGATAGAGTTGCAGATGTCCCTGCTCATGGCAGGGGGGTTGAACTTGATGACCTTTAAAGGCCCCTTCCAACCCAAACCATTCTATAATTCTATGATTCTATGGTATTATTTTTTGTATTATTAAAGTGCAAGTAATTAATCCTAAAGAATAATACCTGCAATAATGCCATAGTTTAATGCTAACTTTTTTGTATCAGTAAACAACATTCTAAGGCCTTTTTTTCCAAGACTGAAAAAATAAAGTTCATTATTGCTGCATTTCGTACTTCACATTACTCCTAAGGAGCTACGACTTTTTGTTATCCTTATACTCCATTAGCTCTAGATGTAGAAGCAAAGGGAGTAGAGGAATTCCACCCTTTCACTCCTTTGAACTAGTTGCTTATTGCCATGAGTCCTTTGTATATTTTAAATGGGTAACAGTTGCAATGTCTTGAAGTGGATCATGGAAAGGACTGTATGCTTTTACCTGCCTTAGAAAATCTACAAATGAACGCACAAATACATTAGTGTAAGCAACAAAATAGCCAGGTGGGAGTTTAATGGGCCATTAAAATGAACCTTTAGGCCCAAAACCCTGCTACAAGAAACAGATGCAAGCTTCAGTGATTCACAAATGACAAGCACAATACCATTTAGCAACCACATCAAATATACATAAGGTTGTTCCTCTGGCAAAAGCTCCCGACAGACTATTCTAGTTCCCTACAAGACACAGCAATGATACCAAAGCAGGAAGGACAGAAAAAAGGCTTTGGTCCATTTATTGACATGATTGTGATTAAAAAGAGTTTTTCAGTTCCTGTCCAAGGCTATATGGAGTTGGTTGTTCAATAAATGGAAAGACCTAAAAAGGTAACTGAAAGGCTCCTCAACTCATGTTCTCTGTTCTTGTCTCATGAAAAATTATATTTTACAATGAATCTAGCCACATTAAGTTTACAAATACAAGAAAAAAGGAAGAACAAGGTCTAATACTGAACACTGCTTTTGGACAAATAGAAAAGGAAGTGCTTTCGGAACAATCTACTTGACTCAGTGTTTCTGTATATATTTTACATTTCCCTCTGCATGATTCTGCCATGGTTCAGTATCCCAAGAATGTGTGTTGTTGTTTTCACCCTTGGATACAGGGTACTGAATTTGATATTGTCCTTCCTGATTAGAATCATCAGCTGGAACACAGAATCACAAAATCATAGAATAGCTTGGGTTGGAAGGGACCTTCAGAGATCATCTACCCCACTGCCACTGGCAGGAACATCTTTCACTAGATCAGGTTGATCAAAGCCATGTCCAAGTCTGCATCTCGGTTGCAGTCTCCTGGGAGGTGTGGTGTACATGTATTCTCAGATAAACTGTTTTACACTGTGGGAGAAAAACTTGTTCCAAACCAGAAGTGACTAAGCTGATCTAGTCAAATAATGTTAAAAATGCAGTGAAGAAAAGACATCTTAAGTTGTTATTCTAATTATCTCTAAACCTGAATTTAACCTGCTAACTCAAAATAAAGCCCAAGTGTCTCATCTTCACTTCTATTTTAACCAAGTTTATCTAGATGAAGATCACATAGCTTTTTCCTTTTTTTAATGGCTCTACTAGAATACCCCTAGCCTATACTGTAGGTGTGCCAGCTTTTAAATATTTATGAAAATAATATCAGCTGAATTGCTTTGTATTATGACAGGCATAAAAGCTTGTACTCATTACCATAAATGTATGCATAAAACTCCTTAGGTTAAAAAAAGTTCCCCTTGATGATAAATAGGTTTTGAAAATCTATTCAAAAGCCAGGTTGATCCATTTCAAATACTGAAATTTTAGAAGGGCATTTCATCTACTGCGTGTAATTGAAATAACATATAAGGCAAAGAGAAACATTACATGTAAAGGGGTCTGGGAAGAGTTTCACTGAAACTATAAGAGCACAATAATATAAGGCACACACAGGGATGCTGCTGAACCAAAACAAATGTCATTCAGGTATGGTGGGTGAACAGTATCTCACTCTGTTCACATTTCCTTTCTTTTAATTGTTTTGTTAGTTTAATCATGTGAATGATTAAAGATAGGGGGAAAAATAATATTGCGAATCTGCAAGTTTCATAAAGTACAATGTATTTAAAAGAGGAAATAATACTCACTTCTGTGCAAAATGCAAGGCTACAAAATCAGATCATTACACATGATAACTTTTGAAAGCTATGCTGTGGAATCATTTCAAGGCAGATTATCTCAAAGTTTGTGAAGAAGGTCAGCTTGATAGTGTGCAGTTTTCTTATTTCTCTGCTCATGCACACAAATTTTCACTCTAGGTCAGATCCCATGAGTGATCTAGGCAACCAAATTAAGAACCTAAACACAAATTACAGTCCTCAAATCTCCCACTCAACTGCTGCGTAAAACTGAAGTGCTAAATTAATGTTTCCATACCTCTTTTCTTTTGGCACATTTTCTAGGGACCTGGGGTTTTCACCTGTTTTGTCAGAACTACCCCAGTTCTGACAGTTGAAGGTTTTTCTCTGTCACCCAAGTCATGGGTATGCCCAGCTAGCATCTCTAAAGTAATTGTTCCCTTAATTGTTCTGTAATCCCATGAGAAGATTATAATACATTTAACCCCTGCAGGATCAGGTATATTAGAAAATACACTTATACTTTTGTATTTTGCAATCATTAGATATATTTCTTAGGGCAGAGCTTGCATTGTCCAATCTGCTTTTTCTTTGACAGACTGAATAATTTTTGTTTTTCTTTTTTAACACCATGTAGAAAATGGAGGAGACGGTGCCTGCACATAAAATAGCCTGCCACTTGGAGTGGGGTTGCACCAGAATGGTTTGCAGCCCCCTCCCCACACATATCACAGAATTGCATCATCACAGAAGGGTTGAGATAGGAAGGGAACTCCGTAGGTCATCTAGTCTAACCCCCTGCTCAAGCAGGGCCATCTAGAGCCTGTTACCCAGCACCACGTCCAGGCAGTTTTTGAGTATCTCTAAGGATGGCAACTCCGTGTCCTCTCTGGGCAACCTGTCCCAGTGCTTGGTCACCTCCACCACTTTAAAAAAAGTGTTTCCTGATGTTCAGAGGGAGCCTCCTACGTTTCAGTTTGTGCCCATGGCCTCTGGTCCTGTCACTGGGCACCACTGAAAAGATCCTGGCTCCCTCCTCTTTGCACCCTCCCCCCGGGTATTTATAGACATTGAGGAGATCCCCCTGAGCCTTCTCCAGGATGAACAGTCCCAACTCTCTCAGCCTTTCCTCAATTGGAGACATGCTACAGTTCCTTAATCATCCTCCTGGCCCTTCCCTGGACTCATTCCAGTATGTCCATGCCTCTCTTGTACTGGGGAGCCCAGAACTGGACACAGTATTCCAGGGGTGGCCTCACCAGTGCTGAGCAGAGGGAAAGGATCGCCTCCCTCGGCCTGCTGGCCATGCTCCTCCTGATGCAGCCCAGGATATCACTCACCTTCTTTGCAGCAAGGCCACATCACTAGCAGACGTTCAGCTTGGTGTCCACCAGGACCCCCAGGTCCATTTCTGCCAAGCTGCTTTCCAGCTGGGTGGCCTTCAGCATATACTGGCACGTGAGATAGTGCATGTGATCCCTGCACCATCAGGGATGGTTCCTGAGTTTCCTACATCCTCAGAAAGTGCTCTCATAACTTTTTGGATCATCTCTGCTACCTCTTCGCACCAGGTCCTTGGAGAAAATCCCCTGGTTCTCTTGGAAAAAAAAAAAATTACCTACAGGTGAGAATTTTGAATGCTTAGTCAATAGGACATTTCTCTTCAGTATTTGCTTGTTGGGTAAGTCTGTCTTGTGGACACACTGACATCTGGAAGCTCCTTGCTGACTGCCCACAGCCCCCCTGTGGGCTGTCACAAATGTCACTGAAGAGGTCCATCGGTCACGCATGTATCTTGAACGTAAAGGCCCAAAAGTTATGAGCCAGGCATAAAACCCTGTAGAGCTGATGAAGAAAATCCAGTTGACTTCCTCAACCTTTGGATGCAGCCCTGTAGGATATGTTTCCGCCGAAATTGGGGGAATTTTTCTTAGGTGGCGTGATGAGCAGAGGTGGCACACCATGAGGCAGAACTCATCGCTGGGCACTGCGGAGCGGCACTGGGGGCTGAAGGGAGCGGAAGGTCCCCCCCGTGTTTTGGTGAATTCAGTGAGGGGCCAAAAGAGTACATCAGTGGTGGACAAAACTGTAAAAACTACTTGCAAAAATAAACACAGGTGTCATCACTGCGATGGTAGTTGAATATGCCTGCAGATTTTTTTATCTTCATGTTAGTATTGCCTTGCCTTCCCTAAAATCCTTTGGAAATCCTTTAGGAAATCCTTTAGGAAAATGAATTCACCATTTAGCGTCACCTGATAGCTTTTGAGTAATCTTGCAGTGACCTTTCTCCCACTTAACTGGAATATTTGAACTGCCCAGACTACCGCGTTGACTTGCTAAACAGGATTAGAGGAAGAAAAATAGCACTTAACCTTGTTTAGAGAAGTGAGATATATTTCAGACTAGAAGATAAGACCTAATCTATAATAGATGTAGTCAGGCTTGTACGTACTCAGTACTCAGTCTAGAGTTAAAAACAACGGTAAGCTCTCCTTAGAGTAATGCGTCTCTGTGCTTTAAAGTGCTATCAGCCCTGAGGAGGGGAAGCATTCTCAGGGATTAACTGCTAAGGCGCTACGAAAATAGCTGTACCAAATATACAATTAATTTTTTAGGCATGAAGACCTATATTTAAACTACTTTATTTTTTATCATTTTTGCAAACAAAACTTGTGAGAAAAAATGCCTAGTTTTAAATAAAATTAAAGCAAAATCTAATTTTGTTTTGAAAAAAATGAGACAATCCTTATGAGTCCCTTCCAACTAGAGATATTCTATATTCTATGAGATTTTTAATTTCACCTGTAGGTTTTTAAAGAAACAACCTAATTTTCTACTGTAATCTTGACTGACATGCAAGCAGGTTGTTGAGCAAGTAGACGAAAACACAAAAAACAAGGGAAGACTGTGCGTGAAAGGTGTGAGATGTAGTGTTAGTAACATCACCACCTGACTACATAACTCTCAACTTGTCTCACAGGAGGAAAAATGTAAAATGTTTCCCTTTTTTGACTTTAAAAAAAAAAAGAAAAAAATCCTGCTTCTCTACATTTACATACTCACATGCACACACTCACACATACATACACATATACAGGAACCCCTGTAATATTTGAGGTTGTTATTAAGGCTCCTACGATTGCATCAGCTCAGAAAATTTTGTGTTTCCCCCAATCACTAATAGGAACGATAACACTTAAAAGTCCTTTTGAGTACACAATCTCTCTTTCACACCTTCACACACACACAAACACATGCACAGCATGTAAGCAGGAAGGAAGAATGAGACGAGAAAAGAATTAAGTTGCTTTACTAAGCTGAATTTCCAGTTCATCTATTTATAGTAACAGTGGAGCATAAGCTAAATAGCATTATGCAGGTTTATGTAAATTGTTTAGGATGCAAGGGGAGCACAGGTGATGAGAAAATAAACATAGCATTGAAGGCCACTGGAAATCTATCTTAAAGTCGAGCAATGGTCTGACTGAAGGAATAGTAAACACAGCACAACCAAAAGTTGTCTTTTTACTTTTAACACCCAGCAGTTGTTACCTTAAAGAGGAGGGTAGCTGGATCTTGAGGGTTTAAACTCAAAATAGACCTAGTAACATATGTGCTGTTAATTTGACCTAATTAGTTGTTGCTAGTTGCAGGACTTACATGAAGAATCTCATTACATAGATTAGATATAAAATAGAGGGAACCTTGGCCCTTGGCGGAGATCAAGTAGAACAGCAGTTTAATATCTGATACATGCTGTTACTGGGTACTCTGGTCTTTGCAAGAGGGTGTTAGGGGAGGTGAATCTCCAGTAAGTGTCTTCTGCGACTTAGCCTTCTGTAACAAGCTTTTCTATTTGAAAAGCATCATTAAGATTTTTATTGAAAATTCCGCTGGTTTGGGGGATTGTTTCCTTGGGTTTGTAAAAAAAAGCAAAGGACTGTATCTGTACTCGCTTCAGTGATGAAGTGCAAGGACTAACTGGCAGGGAACACACTGGTTGTCTGTAGTACGCCATGTCTTGAAACCATTGTTAGCTTCATAGTTATCACAAGAAAACACTAAAATTAGTATAAAAAAGCAATTTTCTCCTCCAGTGGGAACTGACTACAAATATATCACTTTTTGTTGTTGTTGTTGTTAAATTCATATCGTCAGTGTACTTTTCATTCTTTGACAGGAGGCTCTGCAAAGGAAAATATGCAGGCTTTTGGAACGCTTACTCAAGACAAACTCCCAAATGAAATCAGTGTGGAGTTCTGCCCAAATCAGAAGTCCAGAAGGGAGCCTCAGGTCTGGCACTCGAGGAAGCTATTTACAGAACTGCTAATGAGTGCACTGTGATGGAAAGTCATAGCAGAGCACATCCTGAATATTACCAAGAGTGAAAACTTGACATAATGAAAATAAATATGGGATTAAAAAAAAATTTTAAGCAACTGTTAGCCTTCACTTATATAAAATAAAAGAAAAAGAAAAAAAAGCTGTTTAGTAAAGTTTCTGTTCATAAATAATAATACAGTGCATTAGCATAACTGATCCAAGAATATGCGTACAGTATAACTTACAGATGAGCAAAATAGGGGGAGACCAGATCTGGTGAATATGAATTAATATTTAAAAATGGATGTATCAGAAATATGGCTAGGAGTGAACTGTGGAATTCAGCTATAATTTCTGTCTTTATTTTTATTTACATCCTGGCTTTTCCCTTTCAAAGGATCCAAGGGATTACACTAAGCAAAATGCTTGTCCTTACACACACTCTAAAATACATCTAAACTACAATTAATTAGGCAAACAAGAACGCTCTTTAGAAAACAGAACCATGCTCTTACCTTAGAAAATGGCGATATGAATATAAAAAGGAAGAGAAACCTTCCCTGGAAAATAAGCATAGTTATAATATCAGGGCTAATACAGCTGCAGTGAATATCAAAACTTCCCTTAATTTCATGGAACAGGATCAGAGCCGTATCATGTTGTCAAACACTGCCAGCACCCTGATGCTAGGCATTTGCAGAACTCTTAACCAAGAATTGAATGCTTGACATGGAAGCAAGGAGAATTAAAAGTATTTTCTTCCAAGTGGTCTCAATTTTACTGAGTACATTTTTACGCCTAAGGGATTTTTAAGAATGCCTTGGTCAATCAGATCACCTGTATAATGGAAATTGTTACCAAATCTGCTAACTGGTTTGGGAAATCTTCATTGTTCTGTTCCCTGGAGAAGTACTGAGATGCTGGGGGAGAAGGGTTTGGTTTGTTTTCTTTTCTTTGTTTTTCTGAAAGGGTTTGCAAAAGGAAACTTGTGGGAACTTGAAAATATTTGTGTTTTGCCTGAGAACCGATCCAGCTTCATATAATTGTGGTTTTTGTGAGATATCGACTGTGGAGTTGGCTCAGAAAAAGTCTGTTAACCAAGCTGACCAGGAAAGATAAAATAATAGCTTTACTGAAGCAAGCAATCAAACACAACTGCTCGGGCTATATCCTGGCCTTGGATGGGAATGTGATTCCGAAGGTACCAATGTAAGAGCTGCCTTACTAAAAGGGAAGAAGGGAAAAGGTTGCCGGCTGCTGCAGGCAAATATGATATTTCTAGTCTCCCGCCTGCAGCGCAAAGATCCCAAGGCAGCCCCGAGCAAGCTGTCTCCAGACCTGCTTACTGCACAACTACGCAAACCCCGTAGGAAGCCTGAGCGGGTAAGATTTGGCACAAGTGCCAGGCCGTGTAACGTGCGGCTACGCGGGTTTCAGTCCCTGACCTGGCACCTCTGCATGGAGCTGGATCGCGCAGCGAGGGCGTACCAGGACGCCCACGGCCGACGGCCAGTAACTGCATCGCACCTTCTCGCGCGCTATTCTCCACGGGAAAAGAGTCGGCTCTGACTTACACGTCGAAAATGAAATAATGAAAGTAGATGGTACGAGTGCTGCGTTGCAGGTGGTTTGTGATTTCTTGTTTTGCTGTTGGGTTTTTTTAACCCATATATATCATTGTTGTCTACCCCTCGGCAAAATACGCAGCAAACGGGTTTGAAGAAGCTTTGAAACCTTTCCTTTGTCATTTCCCTGCTGTTACTGTCCACAGGCTCATGAAGGGAAAATCCTGACATTTCCCAGAGATAACAGGGAGGATGCAGTAGGGAGGCAGAAGCATGGCCAGATGGGGTGTGGTGTTTGGGGAAGCTCCTGAGAACTGCAGCTTACTAGACATCATAAACGAAGCAGCCAACGAATTCCTCATAAAAATGCACCAACCCCCTTTCCTGAAATTTTGCCTATATAATAGTCTTTAGATGGCTCTAATTTTAGATGAAGAATAGATAAATCAGAGTTGATGCAGTACTGATGGAGGAAATGAATGACTTGTCAAAAGCTGGAAGGATCCAGCCGACCTGCTATAAATCCATGCTGGCTGAAAAGCATGTTGCTTGCTCGCTGGAGAGATTCATTAGTATTAATACAGAAGTTCAGTAGGTCACAGAAGTCTCATACTCTCCTGGAAGGCTTAGAATAGAAGAGAGAGGTAAAGGATTCAAATGCTCTTAATGTTTGTACTCTCCGCTCAGCAGAGGACCGGAGAAAACCTATCCCCATTCTCTGCTGGCAAATTAGCCACTTTAAACATATTATTTTTCAGTCAAATCTCCTAATTGCTGCAGCAGCAGTCTTGTCTGACAAGAGACTTGAGGTCAAGGCCTTAATGTAATTTTCTTCTCATCTGATTTTTTTTTCTCCAATAGATTATACAATTAAATAGACTTCTATACAGATAAAATTGTGATTAAAATAGTCTGACTGCAAAACCACTCTGTGGTCCACAGGAAATCGAGTGAGCAAAAGTGCTGTTGTTAGACCTGAGCAGAAGCTAAGGCACAGTTTTGTCACTGAGCGATTAGTGTTAAAACCTAAACATACCCTTGAAGGACTCGATTCTGTTCTGGGTGCCTTAGGTAATTGCTCATCTCTTAAAACTGGTTCTTGTATGGAGAAGCACAAAGGAGAAGTTTAAACCAAGAAGTTGTCTTGGAGAACAGTGTTGAGGTTAAATGCTAATGTTTCCTACCAACTGAACTTGTAGGTGTTGTAAGGCTTCCACTTACTGTCACAGGGCAAAGTTTATTTCAGCTTTGTAGTGGAAACTCTCTATTTAGGTGAATTCAAACTTGCAGCTGAAGTTGTTTAACTGTGGAAGTGGTATATATCAGAACTGTTTCATTTGTTCTCCATCAGAATGCATGCAACATAAATCAAACTTGAAAATCACAGCTTGAAGGAACGGTTATTACGATGCTCATGAGACCCATTCAAAGAGTATTTCAGTAGCCTTACAGAAATCTAGTCTATATTTCTTGAAATAAGAATGTGAATGGAGTCCCCATACCGATTCCAGATGAAATCTATGCATGATTTGGAAAAACATAATTTTACTTCTTTCAAACCTTGGCTTTCCTCAAAATCTAGAAAAAAATGGTGAATATATTTCAGAGATCCATGAGAGGAGGAAAACACTCTGTTGAATTTTCATGTTTAAGCCTGTCCATTTCTATTGTTTTCTGCAGGACCTCTTCTGTCCTGCCCACATCACTGCTTTTCTCTCGCTAGAATTATTTCTCTGGTGGCATTAACAAGCTGTGGCTGCTAGAATGAGTCTGCAGAAATTTCTCAATAGCTTCTTTACGCAGAGTCCTTACTCTTACTGTCAGAGGGGGTGAGAAGAAAAAAGATTTCTGTCCCTGTCTCAGATGATAGAGTATGACATTCTGTTACAAGTAGGCAATACTAAATATGGATGGTTAAAAGATGAAGATCTTTGCAGTCCTTGCTCAGATAAAAATTAACACAAAACAAAAATCCTATTGATAACAAATTTTGATTAGGCTTAATTCTAAAATTGTCATGAGTCTGAAATGCTCTAGTTCTATGAAAAGTATTGCTTCCAAAGATGATCTCCAGCAATGTATCAGGCAGTGAGTGCTTGAAACTGTTGGAGGTGAGGAGATACAAAAAGCAAGTACCCAGTTCAGTAAACTAAAACAGGATGGACAGTGAAAAATAAATAATTATTAAATGGATAATCTATATGCACAAAGTAAATAAAAATAGATAGTTCTGAAACTCTGAGTAGCCCTTTAATTTGAGACTGCTCCTAAGGTCCAGTAAAAGGTAGACACACTTCTGCTTAATGTAACCTAGATCCATACACTGCCCAACCCTCCATGAAGAAAGGTTTTCCGCTTCCAGTGGAAACCAACCAAGTCAGCTTGCCTCTTAGGAAAAGGCTGAAAAAACAGATGGGTTTTGCAATGCAAAAGGTGATAAAGCTGGGCTCTAATCACCCTTTCCTGTCAGTACTACGTTTATCCCCAGAGCAGTCTCCAGTTACAAACCCAAGGGCATTCAACAGGAAGAGCTGGCTTGGATCTGGCCAACCTCCAGAACTTTGAGGGCATTACATATCAAAACCAACCACGTTATCTTCCTCAGAAGTGCACTACAGACCACAAAGTGGTGTTCGTAGTTCACAAAACCCCAACCAGGCTGCTGTCACCTGCAGCAGATAAGTTTGGTCAGAAAATACAGCACTGTGTCAAGTGCATTCCAGCAGTTTTATAGCTGGTTATTCGCTTTAATGTCTGTTTCAGACAAAGGTTCTGAGGTTCCTTCTTTGTATTTGTTACATCAGGTGGTAAAAATTGGGCTCTTCACTATGCAGGGTAAGGTGAGGTGTTTGCCCTGTGGTGTGAAACAGTGTATAAAGGATGGAAGTGTTTCATTAATCACTGTGTGGCATTTCCATATTCCTACAGTGTCCAAGGAAGACGAAGCTTCCACAGTTCAGTGCTTCCCCTTGATCTCAGAATGGAGACGTGGCTGTCTCATCCATATGGGTCTTCTCTGCTGTGCATATGCACGAACTAACCCAACCCTTGAGGCTGTAGAAAGCATGAAAATAAGCTAAACCACAGGGTGCCTTGTAGGAAATTACTCACCTTGCATTTTCCCAGCAGTGAGCTGAGAGCCAGAAGAAAAAAACAGTAACTGCTGGCATGACAACTCTTTCCATGGATTGTTCCGAGGGCTGGGCAGCTCGGTGCCACCTCTTATGCAGTGTGAGATGTGAAATATTAATTTATCCCTCAGGATATACAAGCTCAGAAGAAAACTGAGGACAGGTGAAGATATAACAGTGTGTATTTGTCTAATATATGTGTGACTGAAGGGAATTTATGCACCAAAGTGAACAAGGAGATGAATTTTATTAGCTTTCCAAGTACACTAGAGATACTGCAAAATAAAGGAAGCCTTTTTTTGTTAGATTTCATTTCATTTCAGCTAAACATCTTCCTGTTTCCAGCAGTTGGGCCAGCAAATCCAACCCCTTTATTTTCTTCCTGAAGGAAGTTACAGAAATCTAAACACCAGCTATTTTTACAGTTCAGCAGTGTTTGAGGGTCTAAGTCACAGTCTAGGAAGCCACCACAAGTAGCGTCACATGAACGCAGAGTAAGTAACAGTCACTGTCTCGAGCGTGACATATTTTGAATCTGTAACAGGCAAAACTCCAGCAATGTTGATTCATTCCCCTTTCCTAATGAGGTCTGTGCAGATTCAAAAGAACAACTGCATACTGAGTCTGGAGGGCTAAGACTAACATAAAATATTAAAATAAAAACCTATGTTGCTTTAGATTATGTACCAGAGATTTTTCTTTTGAAAGATACTGTACTATCCAGAAGTAAAGTACCAACATCATTAACAACTGGAACAAATCTTAAAAGAATCCCTGCCTGCCGTTGATCTTAAGGCTCTTCAGCCCAAATTCGGAGCCAGAACCTGACATCACTGACACAAAACCCAGCAATTAGATCTTCAACATAGCCATGATAGTAGGATTCTGCTTTGATTCTGGAAAGTATTCCTGCACTACCTTTGAAAAGCCAAATGTTCGTAATCTATTAAAGTCTTCTATTTTGACATTTTCCTAGCCCCAATTCTTACAAATTCTTGATCCAAAGCCAAAAGAAACACTGGAGTCCTTTCTCCAGTCTTTGGTGAGTTTGGAATCAGTCTCCCAATCCCCAAGTTAGATGCAACGGTTGCAGAAAAGAATATTGTCCTGTGCTCTTTGGTGGCTAGTTGGTAACAGTGGTACGTGGTAGCAGCACCATAGGCAGACCTGGAAGGTTTTTTCCAACAAGAACGCGCAGACTCCCAACTCAAGTTTTTGATGAGGCACCCAACGCAATTTTGTGTGGGGTGATAAGTGACTGCTGTCACAAGAGCAGCCCTCCGCAGCCACTGACCGCTCTGTACTCCCGGACAGGCAGAAGCGCGCACGGAAATGTGTTTCCTTGAAAATTTTCTCATTCGCTACACTTTTTTCCGACTGCTTCCAAGTCTAGGAGGCAAAACGAGTAAAATCAGCACGTTCATTCAGGCGGATCAGACTTCCATTTCTCAAAGGAAGCGGCTTTCACCTCCATGTAGAGCTCTATACATATTTAGGTAGACACGTGTATTGACACGTATTTCTGTGTCGTTATACACAGCTTTCGCCCATTTACACATCCCTGCCTT
>JAVJGG010000030.1:27689662-27718903 GCA_035590195.1 Aviceda cuculoides | reverse complement strand
TCCTTCACTGCCCTCGGGATCCGCAGAGGGGCTCCTCTCGCACCCCACCCCCCTCTCCGCTGCAGGTTTTCCAGCAGCTGGGTTTTCTTTCTTTTTTTTCCCGTCTGAAATCTGTCCTCCCACAGGTGTTACCGCCGTACCTGAGGGGCTCGGCCTGGGCCAGAGGTGGGTCCGGCTCGGAGCCGGGGGAGCTTCCAGCAGCTTCGAGCAGGAGCCGGCCCTGCGGGCCCTCACCCCGTACCAAAAAAACCTGTGCCACACAAACCCGAAACACTCTGTCTTTGGCTTGCTATGATGGACGGGTCTGAGAGGGCATCAAAGAGTGTAATGTAACCCATATGTTTTGTTTCAAAATTTCTGAAGTATGTGATTTCCTTTCTTACTTTCCTCTGGGAAGCTTTTCATGGAAGAAATTGGCTTTGCTTCAAATTTTTAAGACACATACCTGGAGGAAGTTGAGGAAACAGCATAGTTACTACTTGGTCCACCTGTTCTGTATTTGGAATAACCAAAGACAACAGCATTACCTTTCATTTACTCAAGTGTAGTCTGGTTAAAGCAATCCCCTTCAATGCAGGTTAATATAATATACATTTTAATTCATATAAATGTACAATAAATATAGTACAGGAATATATATTCTGTATTAACTTTCCACATGAGCTGACTCCTGAAAGAAATAAATTCACCAAACACATTATATATGCAGAAAAGCGGTTTCCTGCAGCAGGATTTGAAATAGTGAAAAATCTGAGAAATGTGGATCTAGTGTGGCTCTAAGGCAGGCAATAAAGTGTGACAAAGCCGTAAGAAATATAGTTATTTCTTTAGTTGTTGTTCAGAAACTACATTAGTCCTTTATCATCTGGAGATGCATGTTGCAAGAAATCATCTAATGTGTGGCTAATATGAAAACATTCTAGAACAATATTTCACTATAACACCACCTTTCAGACGTTCGTTCTGGAGCAAGGTGTTCATTACTGGATTCAGTAACAAGTGGTTGTGCATCCTCCTATACAACTTGATAGAAGTAAACATAATTAACTGTTCTTTAAAGTAGTTAGCACATAAAATTAAGGGGTGCTTATAGCCAACTTGACAGTTCTCCTTCATACACTACAATAGCACAGAAATATTTGTTGATTTCCATAAATCTGCTTATGATTCTCTCTTAGAAGATGAAAGTAATTATCCACCCACACAAAATTAGGAAATGAAATAACACTAATAAACACAGTTGTAAAAGAGGTTTACATAAAATATATCTTTAATTTGAAGTATCGACAGCCTGAAAAAGAATATTGTGCTTGAGCAGATCATGTGAAATTTGCTCATATGGAAGTTGAGAATAGGCCTATGCCTTCTAAGTAAAGAGTGTCTGTCTTTCTGTACAGAGTTAGAGTTAATCTGTATAAAATACAAAGTGGCAAAATGAAGCTTTGAGGTAAATTGTCCAATGTTCACCCAAAGGTTAACGATATAGGCCTGAGCCTCATTTCACTTTTAGACAACAAAAAACATCTCACAGGGCTTTGGGGAAATTTACGGGATGTGCCAAAAATTCTCCTTGCCTGTAATAATTTCATCCCAGAACCGTTTAACTAAAACACCGTTTAATGTGAACTATGTAGGAAGTCAAGGTCTGTTTACCTCGTGACATGAAAGTAGTAATGGCAATGGAAAGGAACCTTTCCTTATGGGCAAACAAGCCCGTAAGAGAGAGAAGCTGAATCAGGATCAAATTCCCAGTGTTGCAGGTTGTCTCTGGAATCTGCTCTGCGGATGCCTGGTCACTGCTGTCACGGCTGTCAGATTTGGATGCTACCCCTCACCTGGGATTATGGGTCACAGAGCGTAGATGCTATGCTCTGGAAATTGGGGATGACCCCTCACAGCTGTCCTGTGTCATTCCTGCTGCTGGACTCCGCAGCCATTGTGCTGATGTCTCTGCTGATCCATGCTGGCTTAATGCAAATCAGCTCTAGCGGGGGGCTCTGGGGGTTGAAGAAGCCTAGTTTTTAAGTCCAGGGTTGGATTAGCTATGATGACTGCTCTATCTGTCATTCATCTATGCTTTGAAATATAAGGAATAATGAGGCTGTTCAAAACAGAGACACTGAGTGTTATCTCCATGTGCAGTATGTGAGTTTCCTCTTCCCACCCCCAGTTATGCAAATGACTGTGGTGAATGATAGCTGCTTGAGTTCCCCCAGATGGAGAGTTTACATTAGCTTATTTGGCCTTTTCCATGCAGCCTTCTCTCTATTTTAGGCAGCAGTAGATTGAGGAGATTGCAGCCGAGGTAACGTGCCGCATGTGTTAGTCGAAATAAACTGCTTTATCAATAGCCCATTTCTTCTTGTGTACACTGTTAAAAACATTAGTCTGATTTTACCTTGTGAAGAGACCACAGCCTGAAGAGGGGATTCCTATTCTAAACTGCACTTCACAATAGTGGTTCATATTAACACAATGGCTGAAACGGCTTTGGTAGGAGGGTAATGTGCTTTTCTTACTGAGAGCGCATGCTTTTCTTATAACAGCTTCTGGAATATCCTTCACTGAAAAGGATGATGATGTTTAAGAGGAGAGAGCGAGCTTCATTTGATGGGCTGTTAATCAGTTCCAATGCTATTGCTAAATTTGAAATCCAGAAAAGGGCAATTGATACAATTGTTTGGCATGGCTTTTTGATCTCAACAGCATTATTTCTAAGCCTTATTTGATGTCTGACAGAAACATTGAGGGAATCGTGAATGAGGTCCTGAATACCTGCTGACTATTTAGTGCAAATCTCATGTGTAGTTAATATATTTCTTTGGTGGGCCATGTATAGGGTAAGCTACAGGATTTTCTTAGCTTGGCTATGGGCAAGGGACATGAAAAATGCACCTTTCCTGACTCCTGGGTCTTAGGAGAATATGCAAAAAAATTTTACAGTTGGTATTTATAGTTGGTATTGTACAGTTAGGATGAAAAGAAGTACAGAAATGAGCAATGACCACTTGCAAAGCTGAATTATGAATTATTCTCTCTGCTTAACTGATATTTTTGTAACATTGCTAGTTTGTCAACAGCGAACCTAACAATTTAAAAAAGTGGCTTGCTTGCTTGCTTTTTTTCTTTTTCTGCTGCTGCTTTTGTGGAATCAGTCCCTGTCAGTTTTGTGCTGACTACTGCAGTTCTTGGTGCAGTGACCTCTACTGAACTTCACCCAAAAGAGAACATCAACCAGATACAAAAGAGGGAACATTCTCCTGGGACGGAGGTGACTGCAGAAGGGAAGTTGATCTTTCCTAATTTCCCTAAGGGTGCACAACATTCAGTCCCAGGACTTCATCTGTCTAGTCAGTTAGTGAGTCTACACTCACGAACCTTAGTCCCAAATCTCTATGGTGTCATTTGCAAAAGCCCCATTTCTCCAGCATGATTGTATACTGAAGAACTGAGCTTAGCTACTGATCATAATGATTTTTTCTTCTCTTGGGCAAAAAAATAGAATACGTAAATGGGGGAGAAATTGTCTTTCTTACAAAATGTCTTACATGCACCTGAAGTTGTCTTTTGAATTTTACTTAGGGTTGCTGGTCCTCTGTAAAGTTAAGTATTTGACATGGATATAATTCATTAGCTAAGATTCTCAAAAAAACCCTCTTTACAGGGAGCTACCAAGTGCTATCTTGGTTTCTTTTCCCTTGTGTATGGTGGTTGCTGCTATTCCACTCATAAAAAGAAAAGACTGAAAAATCAAAGAATTACAACTACTTTGTACAAGACAGTTGAAAAACTTTTTCTGGTTGTAATTAAAAAAAAAGCAATCCTAAAGCTGATACATAATGCGCTGCTGAGTTAACAATAATCTTACTGTGCACAGTCCTAAATGTAGATGGTTTTATTCAATGGTACAAACCTTGGAAAAGTTGGGGTTTTTTTTTTTTCCTTATTGCAACTAAGGGGTTCAAGAGTGGAGCCGTATGAGGGAAAGGTCTTTTCTTCTTTAGAGTCACAGTTCAAATTTAGGTTGCTAAAGTTCACGTTTCTTCACTATCTAAAGAAACTTTGATGCCTTACCAAAATGGGTAAGAAAGACCGATGCTGATAGTCTAGTTTCTGAGATGCAAATGTGAGATTTTTATATAGTATCACTGTTCGTAACTCAGCAAGCCCAGCAAACTTAAAGTTGTTTTCTTAGTCTGTGGGCAAACATGAATGTTGTTTTGCTAAGATTGCGTATGAGGTAATATGTATGTCTTACCTGGAATTGTGGTGAAAGTTCACAGGACCTCTGCATTGGTGGTGTTAACGTGTATAACAACCGAGTGTGAGGCAAACACCCTTCCAGGGTATGACAGAGTCTGCCGCTATGGGTGACTTGTAACACGTTGGGTAAATACCATGATTCTTACTGTGACAAAAGTCACATTGACTCCAAATCAGTCCCAAGGGAGAACGGAGGGCTTTGACTTGTCAGCAGGTGACAGTGGTGCAACACGTCAGTAGACATTGGCTACAGCATGAGCTCATTCTGTGGCATACTGTGATGAATAGAAAGTATTTTGAGGGGGTGTGGGATTTTTCCTGTAAGGAACCCTTAAGTCGTCTGGAAACTACTGGGTATGCTAGTTCAAAAGCTGGCACGCAGCAGGCTGTCTTGGAGTAGTTGAAAAAGGGAAAACCATTAGGGGTCAGGTTACTCATCCTCAGGAGAAATATTTCTCTCTCTAGCATCTGGAAATCTCAGTTATTTTCAGAGTTGGTTAAACTATCTCCTGTTGGAAAGCTTCTTGGGATCAGTGTAGATTTCAAAGGTCTAGGTGGCCTAGACGTAATACAATATCACTGTACCATATACCTAGATATAATATAATCGACAACTGTAGATGCTGATTGGTATTATCAGTCTGTAGACTGAGCAGTTTCTGGGTTAAGTTCCTGTGAGGAGTTTCATGTGGCAAAGGAGTACCATAGAAAAATAGAATCTAGTTAGAAAAATAGAATCTAGTTAGCTTTCTCAGTTTTTGTCCAGTAGGTACAAAGCTTCATGTCTTACACCTCTCCTGGCCTCTCTTCAGGGGTGAATTTCTAGTCTGGCATACAATTCCCTGAGTGCTGTGAAGAATGGAAGAAATTTTTCTTTCAGGACAAAATTACTGAGATGTAAGCAGATACTAGACTTCCTTTTAACAATTAATAAACACCAGCGGCTTGGTTCCACCTTCAATTTACAAATTAATTTGGTGTTTATTACACTGATGGACACAGAATACTGTCAGTGTCAGTCAAACGTAATGCCAAAGACAAGAAGCAAACTGCTCTTTGCAGCAGCCTGTTGATGACGCCCTTGGGGTCCGAAGCACACTGTTGCGGCGTGGGGTGCTCCGTGTACACACCCTAACTTATGTTCGTCCCAGCTGTATAACGTGTGCAAACACGGCGTCCTGGTGCATTCCCTTTCTGCACTATGGAGTCACTCCTTCCATTCTGGGTCAGCTGTGCCCGTGTCTGGTAAAGGTGGGTAGCATGCCATGCTGTCCCACCTGAGGCATGCTTTGGGGAATCTCTCAGTCAAGCTTAGTCGCATGAGCTTACAAACTCTGTCACACAGCCAGGTTCATGGCGGCAGTGCAGCCTTCTCTGTTGTAATCTCATCGCTGTGTGGATCATAAAGTGGCATAAAAGTGCTAACACACAGGTCGGGTAACAGGAGAAGTAACAAAGCCTGGTGATAACAGGCGATGACATCTGCTGTTTATGTCCTAGAAACCAGGTGTGATGACGTGTGATGCTCAGGTAATGCCCTCTGAACAGGAATTGGAAATCTCTGGTGTTGAAAGGCAGTGCCTAGACTTTGTTAGGACTCCAGGAACATCAGATATCCAGAGTCTAGTAGGAAGGAAGTCTCACAGGTGAGTGAATAGGGCTACACAAATAATTAAAAGGCCAGCTATTTCTTTCTGGGTTTCCTAAAGCAGCTGTTAATGGCCTAGTTTTACTCTCAGGCCATATTTTAAGTCATCATTACCACTGAAAAAAGCAGTCCTGTGGATGTGGATACGCACCCCTGTTCACCCATTTTCACCACCAAACACACTTGAAGCCCTGCACTGAATGGGCCAGGGAGCTAATGCAGGTTAGAACCAAGCCTGGTAGGATGGGCTCCTGTGTGGATGAGTTCACTAGTCCTGTTCACACCTACATGGGCATCTGTGCTGGCACGAAGAGGCTGGGAGTAGGAATGAGCGACCAGTGTAAAAAAGAGGACAGAAATGCTTTTTTTACTGTTCTGTCAGTTTATGTCCTTGTGTTGTAACAGCAGCCGTGTTGTCTTCACTGCTGTGTGAGCTTCAGTGGGAATAGTGTTAGTGCAATGACATCTTTTGTAAATGCAGCCTAACTTTTCACTTCATAGCTAATCATATATGCATTCATTTAGATATGGATGTTTGGAAAATAGGTAAATCAGGTGATATAACTAAAGGTTGGGTTGATTTAGTATAGCAGCTAAAACAATGTTTTTCATTGTTGGATCCTGGAACAGCTTTCAGCATAGGTGCCAAACCTTCATAAGCAATTTGTAAACATAAATTACTGTTAAGGACCAATAATCATATTTTCTTATGTTTCAAAACCCACTTAAAAGTAATTCAAGGATCACCAGTTAAGCCATTTATATAGAGGGACTAGTTTGTTAAATGGTGCCAAAAGAAGGAATTGACTTTTAAAAATGGCTACAAGCAAATAAAATTTGTTTAAAGGGTGCCATCTTTAAATGCCCCCAAACTTAAATTGCCTCAGTGTCCATAAAGAAGTTTTATATTTATAACCAGTATGGTGGACTCAATGAGTGAATCACGGAACCCATTAGTTCTGGAGCAGGTAATGGTGTGTCTGGTGCCAAGTATAGAAGATACTATATGGGATTTTGATATGGGAAGTCAATGGACTTTGCGTGTTTGCATGGAAATATTATGCGACTATGTTATTTCTTTCAGAATGGACAGAAATAACCTTATCTGCATACAAAAAAGGCAGTTTCTGTCTTATACTATCACTTTGGCTATATTTGGTTCTAAATACCTAAGTTACAAAGCAGGCACTCAGAAAAACTATAAAAATTTTTATAGCAAAGACGATATTCTGTGCTTTTCAGCACTGCTGCATCCAGTCACAGTCAAGAGCAAAAGGAGATTCACAGTATTTAAATTTGTCTTGCAGTGGCTTTCAGGAAGAGACCGTGCATAGTACTGTTGTTGCATGTATTCAAATAAAGATGTCTTGCAGCAAATTCATGGAAAACACAAAAGACCACTTGCTGAAAATTAATGATGCAGTGCTGTAAAATACACTAGTTGTATATCCTGAAACCAGTCTCACTTTGCAGTAGTGTCTCGGGGAAGCACTGCTTGCTTAAGATGCTTCTTTTTCAATGACTGTTTTCTCATTGGAGCTGAGAAAACAGTAACACAAAGCAAACAAGGGGTTGCTCACGAACCTTACACATCAAATTCTAGGCTGAAATTCAGCTTGTCTTATTATTGTTTACCATTGATGTTATGGTAATGCCTAGAGGTGTCAACTTTGATTAGCTTCTCAGCTCGCTGCTTGCTGTACAAGTGCACAGATAACAGGCAATCCATTGTCCTCTGCTAGAAATGGCAAAGAACAGAAAAAAGACGAGATAGAGAAGCGAGATGATTTTCCAAAACTCAGTCAGAATAGATTGTGAGTCTCCTGACTCCAGCTGCAGTTGTCTGGGACAAGAATTTAATAAAGACTTCATCTTAAGCTTCATAATGCCCCAAGGAATAGTTTAAAATATTTCCATTTACTCTGGGCTAAGCCATACTGTCATGTTTTCTTCTTTTCAGTTACTTGGAGATGAACCTTTTCCTATGGTCTGCATGACTTGGGGCAGGATGTTCATAGAAGAGTGAGGAGTTTCATGTTACAGTTAAATGGAGCATGTTTATGAGCCACTTAAACTTTTTTTAATGTATTTGCCTCAGTAACTTTGTTATTAACTGTGTAAGATGTAGACGAAAGGTTGATTTTGTTTACCCAAAGCAATGACATGAATGTATACAACCAAGAATAGCTATTCATCTATGTATTTTCCAATGATAGTTGGAATTGTTTCACTTCATTTTTTTCTCTCTTGGTCAAAGTGAAGCTACAAATATATTTTTGAATAAATTTCCATCACGTTTTAGAAGAAACCAGCCATAATTTGTATATTTTAATGGCTATTCATTATAATTCTGTATACCAGATACAATGTTGAGATAAAAATGAATGGAGTTATGCCAGAGCATACTGTATTTTAATTCTGATAATGGTAAGAAACTAACACTAAGCAATGTGAAATCTGAAAAATGAACATGGTCCTTAAATGCTGATTATTTTAATTTGTTTGTCATTTCTAAAGAAATATTAACAGGCTTTTTGGAGGCAGTACACTGGTTTACCTGCAAAGGATTTTGACTTCTTTTTACTCCATGACGTAGAAGAGATACATGTAAGATGTGTGTACCTGGCCAGGTTGGGAAAAAGCTTGAGGGAGTCAGTTAGCTGATGATAATTCCCAGCAGCTGCTTCATAAGTATTGTGAGTTAGAAAAATCTTGCCATGTGTGTTATGGGGTTTTACCTGTAGCTGTATGTTTGACAGCACATGGGTGAAGCATACTTCAGCAGAACAAATCAAAATGATCGAGGAATAGCTGAACAGTTTATGATGTGAGGAATATAAGTGGCTTTGTTTTATAAAATATTGTGAAAAATTACCATTTCCTTCCTCTTGTCTACTTTCATTTGTGAAACTTTCACTGTGCTTGTTTTTTTTGGTATTTGAATAATACATTTGAATATTGCAAATGCTAGTCCAAAGTATACAATCGCCTACACAAAGATAGAGCAGATATATTCTGAAAGTTATTGAAAGAAGTATCCTGCCTGTTTTCTATTTTTTCTCTTTCCTCATTCAGTTTTTCCCTCCCAAAGGAAATGAGTCAGAGGACTCTTAATTTCTCATTCTGTCTGTCTCTTTCCTCGTTAGTGTTCTTGTAAAGACCTCTCAAAAGATTTTCCCTCAACTCATCTCTAGGCATCTCTATGACTAGGGGAAGGTCTCTTTTTTGATATCTTTTCTGCATCCTTTTATTACACAGGCCATAAATACATATTTCTGCATCTTGTCCTCAACTTCTGCTTGTGCAAGACCTTCAAAAAAGGAATTCATCTTGGTGCAGTTTCCATTCCTTACACTTTTCAAGAGTAGAAATTGATGCCGAAATGAGAAAAATCAAAGGGTATCTCTCTGACTGTTCTGCTTCATCCTGGAATAAGCAATTCACTCAGTGGCTTCAGTGGAGGGTTTGCTTGAGTATGAGCATCAAGACTCTTCTGTAGACTGTTTTTCAGTATCTAAGTTCAGGAAACAGTAGGAAGTTTATTGGCTCTTTCTGCACGGTGTGTTGTATAACTTAAATTTGTGAACCTCTGATAGTAGCTGAAGGGTTGGGTTTTCTTCAGAGTTCTTAGCAAAAATAAAGCTCTCCCTGTTCCTAAATTTAAGAGCGTTTTGTCAGTTAAGTATTTGAACTAAAGTTTTCCTGCCTGCTTAATTTTAGCTTTCTGCGTTTTACACTTTTTCTAAGGAGATCTCCTTTACTCTGATTACAGAGTAGGTCCTAATCTAATGGAGGTTTCTGTATGCAACCTCACGGTCATTACTAACAGCAGTAACCAGAAAATGCTGGCGGTACTTAAAACTATTGGTGTTCCCTTTTTTTTTTGCCTTCTATTTGGTTGGAAGTTCTCTGTGTAACCCTGGCCAGCAAGTCTAACATACCAAGTGTGTTGCTCTTGACTTTCCAAAAATATATCACCAAAGTACAACTTCATGGGGTTTTTTTGTTTGCTTCTTGAAAGATCATTTATCATCAGTCAGGGGAAAAAAAAAATACACCACTCAACCTTCTTAAAGTGAAGTTTGTTTTTTTTGTGAATAAATACTCAGTGACAGTTCTCCTCTTCTGAAGCTTTGATGCAAATGTTAAAAGCCTCCAGGACAATATAAATTGTGGCCCTTTACAAATATAGTTTCCAGGGCAACTAAAGGGCCTGCTGTTTCATAAACACTGTGCTCCCAAGCAGAAGCATTTGTCAGTCTGCTGGAAGAATATTTTAAATTTAAGCATGTTAATTTAAAAATCATATTCCCCCTGTGAAAAAGTACCCGTATAGTCCTCATTCAGGTCTAGACTATTTGAAAGTAAGGCATGGAAATGTACTGTACAACTGCACTCGTAAGTGAGGTTTGGGCTGTAAATATGACTAGTGTGCTACAGGAAAGCTGGCAGATTTCCTCGTGAGCTGCAGCAGTACCCTTCCTCTACCACCCAGCCAGGGGCTGGCACACAGCCACCTCTCGTGCGGTATGCTTTGCTGCTCCTGCCTGTTGGAAGATCACTGTTAAATCCCCGGTGAGGCTTTTATTGCCGTTCAGTTGTGGAAAGGGTGATTTTTTTGGTTGACAGAATATATTTGGGTTGTAGCTGTGAAATAATGTATACTTTGCTATTGACTTCAACACGTCTACTTTCCTTGTGAAAAAAGTGATTGTGTTAATGAGCTTGTTTCAGAAAGTCCAGATGCACTCATATACCACTTGACTAACATCTTCCTTGACAGTTTAATCATTTACAATGACCAGCACCATTTTCAACCTTTAGGCACTGAATCAAATTTGTTGTTGTTGTTCTGCTTGTTTGTGATATGCTACTACATGTGATCACAACATTACAAGCTTGGCTTTTGCATGTCCTATTCAAGTATTAATGCAGGACCAACAAACAGTATGTAAACCCTACCCTTCTTATATAGTGTAATCAATGGAGTATATGAACAGCGAATTAATTGATTTGGCTGGACTTATATGACTTGCCAATAGATTAAAAGTCAAGTCCAAAACAAAGATGCAAAAATTTATTTGAGTGCCTTTCTAATAGTTGTGCTTTGGGTAATCTATTTTCAGTATTTGCAGTGTGATTAGTCTTGGTGAGATTTAGACAACATGGTAAATACTGTGGTAATATTACGCAGTTTTCTTGTGCAGCTAAAGAGGTGGTTTAGGCACAGTAATTTTGGAAAATGAAGCGGATCTTGTCCTCAGCTATATTTGCATAACTCTTCCTGATTTCTGCACCAAATGTGCTCATGCATATCCGAGTACTATACAAAACAATGACCTAGATTAGAAGCTTGTTTTAATTACGTATACTCAATTTAGTACCTTTTAAAGAGTTACTCCACTTTTTTACTAATTTTAAGTGAGATGAGAACCAGTGCTTATTTGTTAAGACATGTCTGCAGTGAAGTTAGTTCACACAGGTTTAGAGACTCCATTATTTCCTATTTTTTTATCTGTTTGTCTGTCATCCATTTCTTTCTTTTTTTGTTGTTTCATTTTTTCTTTTTCTGTTTTTTCCCTTCATTCTTTTTTGTTCTTTTTCTTTCATTCCTTACCTTTCTCTTGCTTGCTTGCTTTCTCTTGTTCCCCCTTTCCCTCTTTCTTTCCTCTTACTTTGATGCCCTCTTTCCCTCTTTCCATATCTATCTCTTTCACTCTCTCTTTCCCTCTCTTTCTTAGGTGATAGGAGAAAGAAAATAAACACTATTTATTTTTTTCATTTATTTTCTTCCCTCAGGTACAAATGCTGATTTCACTCTGTTCATGCAGACTGCTTGGATGATGATTAACACAGACTAGCACACCAGAAAATCTGTAGAGAACTGTACAGGGCTAGAGCCTGTGACCTGCTGTAGGAATGTGTTCAGTGTCTGACTTCACTGGGGATATTGACTAGAAAAGCCTAAGGAAACGTAAAGTACAGATTTCAAGATTTGCTCTTCTGGCTGCTTGTAGTCTTTCATGTATTAAAGAATTTTAACTTATGAGGCTTGAAACAAATGCTTAGGTTTTCTTGCACAGAGAAGCGGTGACCTACTCAGGTCTCATCACCAAACTGCTCAGTAAATGTAAAGACATTTAAGGATACATTTGTAAAGGTATTGTATCCTCTACTCACTGTTACGAAGGCTAAATATCCCTTTAGAAATAATTTAAGACATGGTGATGATATTATATATTGCATACTACATTATTCATATATTCAATAAGACTTGAACTGCGAGGCACAGGTCCTCACAAGTATTTACGTGTCAGAGCCCGTAGGTTGATTTTAGAGATAATTGGGCACCGAAATACGTGTGTGGGTTTGCACCCAAGTCAACCCGTGGTTGCCTGCTTTCAGCTGCCTCACAGTAATTTCTCCACCATCAGGCCTTGACTAGCAGACACCTTGAAAACCTTGGATGCTGATGGAAGCTCTGGTTCACATGGAAGCAAGTGCTAAGAATAGGCAAGAAATCACTTTTTTTGCCAATAGGGCTTAGTTTGATGAACGTCAACTCAGGAATCCCTTGCCATTTGTCAGACTCCATGCCAGGAGGGACACATACAAGCTGTGAAGTACAAGTGAATGCAGATAGAAATGGTTCAGTGTGTCCCTATTACCTGTGGTGTTTACTGGGCACAGCAAAGCAGAGGTGGTTAAACTCTTGAGAAATGGCTTTAAATGCTTTTCCTCTGCAGGGGGAGGTCTGACTCTCCCTGTTCCATGGCAAAAGACCTTGGGCTTCCAGCCTGGGCCTGAGGTGGATACCCCTGGCTGACTTGTGCTGCAGAAGCTGTCTCACAGTAATGCTCCAGCTGTGCCAGCAGTACTTGCTTGAACACCTTTCAGGATTATGTACTGAAAATGTCTTAGCTGTTGAATTTAATTTGGGCCGAAACATCCAAAAAGTACCCGGTCATGCAACTCCCCATGATCTCCGCTGAATTAAGCCTCTAACTCTTAGGCATTAGTTCTTGAAACCGGGTAGAGCGGTGCAGAAAGAACTTTATAAGCCTGAGCTCTTGTTTTGTGTAGGAAGGTTGTGGCAGCTTCCCAGGACTGAGTTCCTGCTGCATGGCCATTTGGGTCACACCGCGGTCCCCACGGTCATCTCCGTGAGCACCACAGGCTGGTGATTCCCTAAACGTGCACATGAACCCTGTCTGTGCACTGCACAACTAGCCAGTCTGTGACTGGTCTTTGTTAATTATTAGACTGTAGCAAGACGTTGTTTTTCAAAGGTCAAGAGGAACCACTGGTACCAAACAAACAATCAAAAGTGCATACTAAAATGGTACCAGTGTAATTGTGCAACCGTTTGCTCAGGCACTGGCAATAAAAACATAGTGATAGGTGCTTCATTAACTATGAAAGCCTATCCAAACAGGAGAGAGGTTTGTTTATACTTTCCACAATTAAGAATTGAACTTTATTCCCTAATCCAGGGTATACTTACCACTATAGCTCCAGAGACTTTAGCTTATATAAACTGAAAATCTGTCCCTGGTGTTTTTTGCTTTATTAATTCTGTGTTCGATTGTAACCATTTGTCAAGTAACCCCAGAATACATTTACCATCATTGAATTAGTACTCTGAAAATATTTTAAAAGAGGCATTTTAAGACTTTTCCTGAGGCCATATGCTCAGTAACAGGAATAATATAGTTTGCTATGATGAGATCATACACAAAGGAGAAAGAAAGGTACGATCAGAGAGAATCACACGGACAAGTGCTGTCTGTGTTACAGAGGGATCGTGGCTGGGCTATCATGTGGTTGCAACTGCACAGCTTAGGTTTTTGTTCTTAATCACACTGATGAGCACAAGCAATACAGCATCAGGGCCGGGGATTTCCAGAGCATTAGCAATCACTGAAGGCAGAGCATATGAGAAGCACATGCTAAGTTTTCATGCTAAGAAGTCTGACAAATCTGTGGGAACTGGACGTCTGGATGAGTTAAGATGGTATGAAGATGTTTTCCCTTTAGGAAAAGAATAAAAAAATCTTCTTAGAATTTTCTTTGGCTCTGCTTAAAAGCAGCATTATGGCCTGTATACTCCTGAAAGCGGAAGGTTCCTTAAACTATGATACAGGACAGACAACATGGCATGTAGGTTATCTTAAAATAGAGTCTGTTCCTTAGTTGCCTCCCACTTGACTGTCAGAGTATATAAGCACCACCCCTCATATTAGTAACCCCTATGAAAATGAATGCTATGCAGAGAAATAAAAGGGGAAGGCAGAGTCAGACAGAACTTAATCAGACAGGCAAATCAACCCCCCCAAATGTTCCGGTCTCCTTTCTCCAATACCTCTTTAACACTTTTGGCCAGAAAACTAAATTTATTAAAACAAATTAAAAAATCCCCCAGCAAAGATGTGCCTTAGGATTTTGTTGAACTGTATGGTGTGTTAGTGCAAAACAGAAAGATGGTCCCAGCCTCCTCCCAAATAAATTCTTGTTATTATGCTTGATAGTAAACAGTAAATATTAAGGCACTGAAGTAGGATAAGTTATCATAGTAATCATATCATTAATGCATCCATGTTGCCTTAAGGGCCATGTAGCTACATTTAGAAAGAAGCTGGTTTCAGGGAAGGTAAGGAACTGTCCCATCTGTTCAAAAGCTTCCTGTGTCTTCTGGAAGAAATTCTTTCCACCTTTATTGCCAGTCGCTGTGACACCGTGTCCCTTACCTTCCCCTGAAGGTATGCTTTTGGTAGGGAGCGCTCCAGCAGAGCGCTTCTAGTCCTGCGGTGTCTGTACGTCTCTGGCACTGATCTGTTCCAGGAAGAGTTTCTCCTCGTGGCTCAAGGAATGGTCACAGCTGCCTGTCATAAATACAGAGATTTGTACGGCAGAAAGTGAGGCCAAATAGAGGGTAAAAGGATTGTAGGAGAGAGAGAGGGAAGGCTGAGCTCAAACTGGGAGTGGTGTAAGGGAAGCATCCAAGAAACCAGCTGCATTAGAGGAAGATTGCAGCGCTCTGCTCTTCTTCTGCTTGGGATGAAGTGAGCCTCACCTCAGGTATTTGCTCTGTGTACAACAGCCAAGGGAGATCTTTGCTTATCTCTTAGAGAAAGGGAATCTCTATGCTTTCTGTGTGTCAGCGTAGCTGCTCTCTGGATACGTGTCTGGATATCTAGACTCTTATATCACAGTTGCCTTCATGGAGATTATGGTCAAGAAAATGGTACATTTAATTATCAAAGAAAGTCGTATTTTATGGCCTGTTACCCACTTACAATTTTATGCTTGCTTCACTGTGCCTGGTGCTGGGGCACGTTCAGTGATGTTCTCAGTAGAGCTTTTTCCTAGAGATTTTACTGATGCCCATGCTGTTGGTAGCAGGTTTTGGAAATTGCTTCCCACTCGCTTATTTTTTTCTCTCTCTTCCCCTTTTCTCTCCATCAGAGTGGGATGATCTCTCAGTAAAGTGTCAGGCTGCGGGAAACCACGCGCTGTGATCTACAAGGGTAACAAAAATCAGATGCAGTTGTAGTTATGCATATCTAATAGTAAGAGATGACTGGTTTAGTGATAATCTTGCCCATAGTCATCACGCAGTTACCACGCGCTGGCCACTCAGTCCGGTAATTAAAACGAACTGGCGTTCCCCTTGCATGCCGGCCACCCCGGTGCTGGTCCGAGCGGGGCAGAGCACGACCATCAGACCCACGCGGCCGGGCTGCTCGCCGCGGCTGTTGCTGTCCCGCGGACGGAGGCCGGTGGTGGGGCGGACACCGTCTGCAGCCCGCGGTGGCTCGGCTGCAAGGACTACCAAACCAGCTCGTACTTTTGATGTGCTGTGAACTCCACTTTTTTTGCAGCGTGGATTGTATTCTGTTCAAACTCACAACAAGTCCTTGGATGGGCCAACGCCTAAGTGCAACAAACTCAAACTGGAGATTCCAGTGCGGACGATGCCGCAGTGTTGGTTTTTTCACCCTGACTAGAAGTCCTCTGTTTTCCGATGTTAGAAGCAAGGGTAGAACTTAAGAGTCATGGTTCATTTGAGTGAGTGGATAGCCGGCGTATAAAAATTGGGCCTTATTTAATGATAAGTACATCGTAAATCACTTGGCAATGGGTATATCTTTGAGTAACTGTTTAAAGCAAAATTGCATGAAAATTGTAAAATTCACATTACTTCTGGTTCTAGTGTGGCAAACACTGCCCTTATTCCACCTATTTTTTTATTAATACTTAATAAAGAAGCATGTTGATGAAAATGTTAAATCCCTGTTGTAAACATTTAGGTCCTTTCTGATAATTAATACCATCTGCATTTGGGAGGTGGGAGGTTTGCATGTGTGTTTCCAGGAAGGTGGGAGCCATCTGCAGGAGTGGAGAAGCATGATGTACGCTCACAGAGTTACATGTGTCCATATTGCTGTGTGGGTTGGCTAAGCACTTAATCAGAGAAACAAATAAAGAATGTCAAGGGGTATTTTGTATGGCATTACATCAGAGCGTTAGCATCTCTTGCTCGCTTGCAAAGCTGTGAAACATTGGCTACGTGAAGTGAAAGTGGGCAATATGGCAGGGCAGCATGAAAATTTGAGTTGAGTTGTAATTAGAAGTAATCAAGGGCTATTGCATAGATGTTTTACATTTTATATGTTTTGATTTTATGATAATATTTGGGATGACTTTTTCAGTCATTCTCAATTGGAATTAGGAACATATACGTGTAGATAGTATATAAAATGTATATATATAACATATACAGATGTCACATATATATACACACATGTATCATTTTGAAATGGATGATTTTGGAAATAAGTTTAAATTTAAACTCCTTTAAGTAGGTTAAGATATTCCAGTTATCTGATCAGTGGAATACAGTCACTGACCTACATTCGTGAGGAAATAATTTTTCTGAAAATGCTGTTCTAACTTTAAAAGGATCATTAATGGAACATATCTGGCAGACGAATTTGCATTTTAGATAACTCAGAATTATTAATTATCATGTTATACCCAGGCAAACTTCTAATTTCTGCAGAGAAGTATCTAGGTCTTTACAGCTTGAAAAGAGATAGCCAAAACCAACTATGTAACAAGGGATAACTGTATGGGATGAAAGGGATTTGCTCTCCTATGGATTTCCTACTGTGCTGTTTTGAATCTCTTGACAGGGTTACAGGGCTAGCCTCATTTCTCCTGATCTATTTTTGATTTTGGTCTTGGTCCTTTGCCATGCAGTGCCTCACAGTGGAGTTTTGGGATTCTTTCATGTATTTGTATGTATGTATACCTAAAATACCTCTGCAGTGAGAACATCAGGTTGGCTATACAAACCACTGTGAAACCAAACCTGTTTTTTTCAGAGCTAGTGCTCCCCACCTCTCTGTTGCCGTGCTTTGTGCAGTGACACACAGGCAGGAACGTGCGTAGCTCCTGGTGTGCATCAGCCGCTTCTCGCGCCTCCAGATCAGCCAAGGTCCCTCTTCCATATCCCGTTGCTTTGTGAATGGCTTCTCTTATAGGCGATGAGAACAGAAGGGACCTTGCATGTTTCCACAAATTATTCTTCCAACTTAATGATTGTGCAGAGCATGGCGTGCCGCTGTTCCCAGCCGTTGCTTGTAGGAGCCTGGAGGGTGCTCTGCCTGGCTCTCTTTGGTTCAGTCTGTCCTGCTGGTGGGTTGGTTCCGTTCGTTTTTTCTCACTCGGCGGTACTGTTAAGCAGGGGCTGTGCAATAGAGAAAACCAAATGGTATGACTTGTCACTTGAGCTGCTAGATCCATTCGGTCAGTTTTGTCATCAGTGCTGTGTCCTCCTTGGAGGCCAGGGTGCAGAAACTGTCTGTCTCATCCCATCTCAGGAGTCAAATGCATAATCATGTTTTGGGTAAAGGCAAAAATACAAAGTTCTTGCATGTATTCCTGGTCATATTTTGTCATAGGCCCCATCAACTACTTTTAACTGCACATGACAAAATAATAGCTTATGCAGTAGATTTAATGCCACAGCTGGTGGGCTTGACATAAGCTTTCTTTAATGGTTCCAAGCCAGGCTCTGTCTCACAGCACATCTGAATTCCTCACCACATTTGCCAGAGTGCCATTGCAGTTAAAAATTTGCTGTTTGACAAAGAAAGCCAGAGGTGTGGAAGAAGGTGTTTGGTTTTTTTTAATAAAAGGACTTGTGCAGCAGTTGAATTAAATATTGCTGAATTGGAACTGTATGACTTATCTTTGCAAGAAACATTGGATATTTGTACTCCTCTCCTGGGGTGCTTATTTAAATAAAAAAATGTTATCAAAATACTGCACGATACTCATAACCTTCAGCAACTGCTGAAAACATTGATTTTGAGCTTTGATCTTTTGTGAAGAATTATTCCATCTGGGAACTATGGGTTTGTCTGTTTCACTTCTTAACTCTTCATGGGATCTCAGTGGTGGGTGGGCATCTCTTCACTAGGTACTGCAGTGAGCTGCTTCATCCCTTGGTCTTCTGTTCGGTTCCGGTAGTCCTAGAAAGTAATGACTGACTTGCCTTCTTTCCTAGCTGGCTGCTACCAATACCATGACTGTCATCTATACTGGATGGTTGATTTTTGGTTCTTGGAATTTGGTTACTTAATTGGGTTTTTCAAATGAACGCTAGCTAACTGGCAGTATTGCTCTTGTCCGTCTGTCTTCAGGCCTTAAAAGTAGGCAGGCTGTCTACTGCTTGTCTGCTTATCTGTGCTTAGAGCATGGTCATGAACGTTTCTTCATTTGCAACTGTCTCTTTTACTTCTCTACTTGCGGCTTCATGACTGCAGACTTGATGGTAGTCTCTGTAGTTTTCAAATATTTGTGTCTGTAATTTGTGCACCTTTAATATTTTTTCACTGAACCTGTAAACATCATCATGAATATTATAGTATGGCCCACCTTTATTAGAATGGCACTTCATGCGTATATACTTTACAATAATAGTATGAAATATTTAGAGTCTTTTTGAAAAAAAAAAAAAAAAAAATTACCTGGTAGCTTTATTTCTACTTTGGGCCCAACCATATTCTCCCTTGTAATCCAGTATTAAAATTTCCTGTGCTTTCAGATGGGGATAAAAAAAACACAAAACAAACAAAAAAACCCCAACAGATTGATAACTTAACATCTTTTCTCTGAGTGTTCTTCCCTGAAGCATCTACCTTTTTTTAAGGAAATACTACTCAGTTTTTCTTCCTTGTACTTTAATTCTGTGCAGTTACCCAAAGCTTTCAGCTGTAGCTTGAGCACCTTCAAACTGCACCTCTGATACAAACTGTTCTTTCTCCACGTAGTGAACTATTTTGCTGCATATTTAGGACCTTTCAGGAGAGCCTTTAGCACCTTTCAGAACATGGTTCCAGTGCAGTGGATCCCACTTTCCCAGTCCATAGACAACATAGTGGCAGTAGGCAATTACTGTACTTAGTCCACAGTTGGTCTCCATTTGGAGGCTGGAGGTATTTACCCACCATACCTCTTTCTACATGGATGAGAGCTGTGTGGTTGGGGGACCAGTCCCCCAAGAAATCACTGTCAGGTTCAGAATGTAGGTTTGTTATTGATCCAAGTCAGCCTGGACTATTTGCCTGAAGTTGATGTTCTTGACAGAGCTGAGGCTTGACAAAGAATATTTGTTCCATTGTGCTGTTTTGTACCTGTACTGTTAAATAACCTTGATGTTTGAAGTCCTTTTCTAGGTTCTTTTGCCACTGTAACTAACTTCAATGCTCTATGCATCTTCCAAGTCAGCACCTTCATAATTGTCACCAGCCTCCCTGTGGAAATAACCAGGGCCAACATTTTATGACTTAATACAAATATCTGTGGCATCTTGCTTTATTAATTTTGTTTAGCTGGAACACGTTTCCATGCAGTGGTGCATCTCATGTCGCTTACTGTTGAAAAACATGCAATCTCTCAGGGGGCACAATTTTGAAAAATAAGGTTATTTGTAAAGAGTGGCTTATTTTTGTCCAGGTGAGTTCCCAGAGCCAGTGAAACGTGTGACTGCTGGCACAGGATAGGAACAAGAGTCAGCAGAAGGCAAAGTAGCATCAGGGCAGTCTCTGCTTCAGCTGGCTCCAGCTGCCTTGGTGCCCCCAGCCTCCCACTCCCCATTTAATGCGTATGTAGCAGCACTAATGAGGACATAGTGCAGAGCTTACAGAATCCATTCAAGCACTGAAACCAGAAGGAATATGGCCACAAAAGCACAGCGTTGCGCCGGGAGGGATAAAATCTCTTAAGAGAAAGTTTCAAGTCTCTCGGGCAGAGAGACTGCACTGTTGTGGATAAACTGATTTCAGAGCTCAGCTGGTGGTGTCTTTGCAGCACTGTGCTGTGCTCAGGAGACATACGAGTACTGGCCAACCTTAGGGTACGTGCCTTTGAAGGGTGTTAGGTGACTGGCTTTCTATTTGGACTCTGCAAAGAAGTCTACCTCCCTAAATAAACTGACTCATTAAATTATGCAATGTCTTTTGCCGAGAAGTTGCATTGCTAGATCAAATTATTGTTCCACTTATACTTGCACCCTACTCCTATCAGTAGTCTCGTCTTGATTACTCAAAATGCTATGCCATATCGTGCATGCGCTACTTCCTATAAAGGACTCGGGGAACTGATGGTGCTCCCTGCCAGTAACTCAAAGGACTGCAGTGGTGAGCTCTAACACACTGAGTTGTTGCTGCATAATGTTGTAATACTGGAGACAGCAACAGATAGGTTTCAGTAATTGTGCAGTTGTACAGATGATAGGTTAGATTTTTACATATATTGGTCTGTTCGAAAGTATGGTGACACTTTACAGACTTAGAGGAATTATTTTGCCTAGTGCATTGCTGAAAAGCCACCACATGAGGTGAAACACGGTAGCTGCTTAACAGCTGGTAGATTCCTATAATCAACTGAACCTACAGGGGTAATTTAGGCAGGCAAAAATGTAATTACTTGGTATATTTCCTACACTGAACTAATTATGCAGTGCCTTACCCTGGAAAAATGGCTCACTCGGTGTCCCTATCAGCACAGGTCTCTAAGGGTAGAATTGTATATAATCTGAACACAATTATAGACATATTTTAACATGTATGAAGTTATTTAGAGTTCTTTCTAAAACTTTAATCCCAGTCCTTGCCTCAGTTCTAGTACTTGGTTAATTCTGACTATAAAAATAGACGCTTTAGATACTCAATATGAAAATCTGCCTATTTTAAAGAAATGGTATTTTTTCAACATGCCAAGCAAGGCAGTATAGCAAATGCAACAGTACACAACACAGAATTTAAAATAAATTTTGGAATATTAGAGACACGATAAGCTGGCAATAGTGACATAGCTGCAATAACTAAGTCTTTAGATTACAATGTGGAAGTCTAAGCTATTAAAGCAGAAAGCATGCTAGCATTCTGACTTTCATGAGATACGCTGATCACGTGAAGTGACTACTGGCTGAAGTTAGTCCACTGATTAGAGACTACGCGTTTGGGGTTTTATAGGTAATCAAAATAATTGCACTGGGGCAATGGTTATGTCTCAATGTAAAGAGTAGGATTGTATCTCTAAAGTTGTCAGAACTTTCGATGAACTCATGGATTTTGTCTCTTACTAATATTCTAGCTGGCACTTGGACTTTCTGAAAAATACTGCTAGAAGTTTCTGGAGACCCCTAAAAGAGAACAGAAGTAGTGTTCCTGTGATTGGTGCCTGTTAGTTCAGATTAATTCTTAAATAAAAATACCTACTGAGACAGACATCATGTTCACAGACATACCTTTCCTCTAAAAGCACTGTATTCACTTTTCCCTGGCTATGCTTTTTCTACAGGTTCTGTTGTTTTTCACAGTTTTCACCACTTTGCCCAATATAAAATCAATAGTTCAGTAATGTCACACCAGGTCGTGAGGGATGGCTAGCAGAATATGGCCTGGTCCTGGCAATCTGATCCCCCTCATTTGGGGATTTGTTTTAGAACCTGTCTTATGGATAATTCAATCTAAGAGAGATTCCCTGAGATGTTCCTTATAAATAACAATAGTTCCTCCTGGAATCAAACACTACCTTAGATTTACTGTTTGTTTTGTTTTGTGGGGTTTTCTTTTTCCTTTTTCCCCTGCAAGCGTATCTCTAAGTACTTTGTGGTTACTTGTACTTTGACAGTTACATTTTGAACCACGTATTAGAAAAAAGGTCAGAAAAACATTCAGGAGTGCTTCTCCTTCTGTTAGTTCCCCATTTAGCTGCTTCAGGAAGCAGTCATTTATGGGATCTAAAAGTTTGCCTTAGTTTCATGGTCCAGTGTAATAATTACTGAGTCTGCATGGGAATGACAGGAGCCTCCCTTTAGTCTATTCTGCAGCGACAGCTTCTCTGAGAGCTCCCAAGTGAACCATACTCCCTCTTTCAATCCTCCTCAGGCTGTGATAGTATTGCCCTATTAATATGCTTTTCCTACATAAGTATCAAATTTTAATCCATGGAGATTCCGTAACATCTCAACGCAGTAAATTTAGTCACCTGGTTAAGCTCTATGCTTCCTTTAATGCATAGCACCACTCCTGTCACCTTGCCTCTTGTTTTTTCCCCGTGTACTTTGCATCTTGGAAATACAGTGCTCCACTGATTATTTTCTTACTACTGTCCTTCCAGTATGATATTTCTCATTCAGTAGTCAGTTTTAATTCATCCCAGTTCCCCTTCCTGTACTGGCATAGAAGCACATCCCCATTTGGTCTGTCTCCCTACTTCCTCACTCTGTTTAGATGGGACATGACTGTTTCAAGCTGTTCTTTGTTGTTTCTCCCTGCAGCTGTCCTTAGTCTAAGTAATCTTTTGTTACTTCACCTAGAAAGGATGTGTACTCTTAAACTGGTGTGATCGTCCACCTTGTCAAAACTCCCCAGTTCTTAGTTCTGTTTTGACCCATTTTTTATCTCTATGAAGTTCATCCTGTTTGCAAAAACTCATCCGGTTTGCAAAAACTCATCCGGTTTGCAAAAACTCATGCTGTTCCAAAATTACTAATTTGACACCTCCATTTTTTTAAGGGTCTTCGCTGAACTTCTGCTATCACCTCTACTTTCAAGTACCCCATGACGCAGTACTTGATGCCATGTTCTTTCAAGAAGTATTTCAGATGAATTCACTGAGGGAATTAGGATCGAATCACTGGTATTTAGTTCTGAAGGAAGGAGAACTATCCCTAATGAATCTGTTTGTGTAAGTTAGGATTTCTTACAAAAGGGTTTGTGAACAGCTAACGTGGATAGTTTGTCAGAGCATTTGGGGCAATCACGCAAGAGATGCTCAGTGCATCAGAACTTGGCCAAGAAAATTTTTGAAGGATTTGACATAAAAGATTTTTTTATTATTATTGTTAACTTCACGTTCAGAAACACACATACAAGTGTGTAATAATAATAACAGCAAAGCAAACTTCATTAGCATAATCTAATCTGTACAATTCTTTACAGAGTCATAAAAATGAATATAACTAGTATGCTGTTGTTGCAGGAATGTATGTTTCACATCTATTTTTATTCTTAAGTACAGAAAGGGAAAAAAAGGAGATGAGAAGTTGTAGTGTACTGTGAAATTATTTTTTTACATTTCTGGTCTAAAAAAATTCTAAATATCTGCACAGTTATTATGAAGCTTGAATTCAATACTCCATATCTCATTTTTAAATCTGCTCTTATAGACTTGTAATTTCCAGGATTGTTTCTGACATCATCCTATAATGATTTAGGAACTACTTATTTCAGGAGACTACTATTATGACAGGGGACATCAGAAAATATTAAAATGGTTGACAAGTTACTGAATGAATAGGTGATTAATATTTTAATCTTTCTGTAGGTAGCAAAGCTTTGCCCTGGAGTAATAAGCATCTGCCAGACTTTGATGTATGTTGTAGCTTGCTCATATACATATGGTATAATCAACAGTGCTATATTTGCTTTTATTATGAGCCCCTTTTATACAGATTTATGCTTAGCATGATTCGGCACATATCTCTGTGATGTAAGTGCCATCTCTTCCTGTGCTTGTGCAGTCTTTGTGATACAAGTCCTTTGAGACTTACAGGGTAGTGGGATCATTTCAAAAAAGTAATCTCTTTTTTTTTGCTGTATTGGGGGAAAAAAAAGAAAAAGCCTGAATATCTTGTCTGTATTCTGATAATGCATCTTGTGCCTTTAAGACCAGAGACTTCAGTGGAAAGTGGGCTCACTGGTGTTCGGTCCACAGGACCAAGCTAGAAGTCATCCAAAGTAACCTCTCCCAAAACGCACACGGTGTGGGCCCCCTGAACGCCCCCTCTTTCCAGCTGCAAGTCCACACCCGTTGGGCATCTTTCTTGCTGTTGTGAACGTACTCAAATACAGTACTTGGTTTATCTTGCAACTTTGGGGTCGGACAAAGTACACGCAGAGCCCGTGCCAGAAGAAAGCAAAAATATGGTGGCACTGAAGAGCACATGTCCTGTTCCATACTTGTTATTTCTTCACTTCTTTGTGCAAAAAGGAGTGCAGTCAGCAAACCCTTAAAAGGGATTTTTTGTACAGTTAAGAAGGATGTAATATGATATACTATGACATATTACAGTAGTTGCAATTGACTCTTACTATTTTTTTACCAGCAAACAGCTTGCTTTGGGCTTAACATTCTCTCCCATCTCGTTTGTTTTGAAGCAGAATAAGAACATACTGATGTATTTTGTTTTCCTCTGTAATTTTCAGCATTCTCAATAACTTAGTTAAATCCCACTCTTGTCTTTTTCAGGGCATAAAATTCTGCTGTTTGCAGTCTCTTATAATATGTACATGGAAATAGCACCATTTCTCTTAAGATTGCACATTCTTAATTTGATGGACAGCCTTAAGCTAACCAGAACTGACAAGACATTCAAAGCAGAAAACAGACCCACCAGACAGTTTGTAGGAAGGAGGACTTTCATGGTTTAAATGAAAGTTGGGATGAGTTTCTGAGCGTTTTGGTAGCTTTAGGAGCAAAAAATTCCCAGGAAGGCACTCATTCACAATTCAAAGAATAACAGTCCATGATCCTTACCTATCACCTCTTTCATTCAAGTAAAAAAACCCCAGACCCCTCTCTAACAAGACAAAACAAAATATGACATTGGCAAAAAAAAAAAAAAAAGAAAAAGAAAAAAAGTAGCACAGTTTTCAAGACTGTGTTAAATTTTCTCTAAATTTGGCATCGTATCTGTAATTCTAGCCCCCTTATTATTCTTTTGCTCTTCTGCTTATTGTAGGCATGTTTCAGTTCCACTTTTTGTCATTATTTTCCTTCTTCCTTTTTTTATTTTCCCTTTACCCCCATTTATTCTTCCCTTCCAAAAACATGCATGATTTATGTCCTGTTATCTCGTTCACTCCTCCAGGTTTGTGATTTGATACTTTGATTTATTTCTGCAGTTCAACTCAGTGTTTTTAAATGCTTGGCATTCACAATATTGTGACTGTTTTCCAAAATCATTTTTTTGCATTCAAATGATGTTACATTAAAACAGAACCAGAAAACCTACACACAACGAGAAGATCATATAATGCAAGAATTTATTAGTCATATGCTCTCATGATATGTCTTTAAAAGCATCCTGTTGCTCACAAAACTGGCATATTGTTCTTTCTAAGGTCCTGATCCAGCAATGAGGTTTGTATGAATCAGTTTGGAACACTACCCAAATTCCCAACCACGGAATCATGCCTTCATTTTTTAGCACACTCAGACTATTTTCAGTCATACAGCATAGAGATTCTAACAACAAACTTGATTTTTAGGATCACTAACTGAAAATGAATAGAGTTTGGTCCTTTGGTCCTAAATCTTCAGAATTTCTTTGACTTCTCTTGAAATCATTGCCTGATGAATTCAATTGTTAAATAGAATCATTAAACAGAGGTATAGCCTCTTGTTTTCCTAATAAATCTCTTGAGTGCAAATGTGACCGGAAATATTTCTTTTAAATCTTCCATCAATTTATTGTTTGATCAGTTGCTTAGTGACATATTGTATAGCTGGTTTCTCTTTGCAAAAATAATTTTCAAAGTTGAACAAGAAGATGGCTAGCATTTTCTACCTCTTCTGCTTAAATTGCTTCTTTGCAACTTGGACAGTATTAAAGCTCTCAAGTGCCAACACTGACAGAAGATACCATAGCTTAAATGACCCTGCAGAGCAAAAATCTTATTATCTGCAGAGACAGCTCTTGCAAGTTGTAAAGCACAATAGGAGAAAAGTAAAAGGGCTCTGTGTAACAGAACATAGTTTCATCAAGACAAACACTTTCATCTTTTCAGGACATTTGACCAGAAGTGACATCAATCACCAAGTGCTTCAAATATCTGCATGGAGAGGAAAAAAAGAGATACAAGAGGACATTTGTCAGGTCTAGCAGGCAATCCTTCTGGTGGAAAGGGAAAGCGACTGAGATGAGTTTAGCCCTAATGCAGTCATGTTTTCACTGAGCAGTACACAGGCAGCCGGATACGCACTTTTTCCCTCTCTTTATCTCCGGCTGCCTTCATTCATCTGGAAAAGGAACAGGTGTTTCGGCAGTGAGTGGGAACCAAGGCCTCACAGTTTAGTCGTTCAATTTAATTTGCAGGTGACTTGTTAGGAGACTTCTGTATGCTTCTTGACATTTTGGGGGCAAACTTTCTTTAGTGGCATAAAGTAAATATGAGGTCCCATGCTTGATATGAAAAATGTGTACCCGACACCGCTTGGGTCACTAAAAATTACTTTAATTTACTGTATAGGACCTTAAGTAGCACATTTCAGTGTGATTTCCTAACAGCGAGTTCATTACAGTGTAATATTTGGACAGCTGCTTGAACTTTTTGTGTTTATTTTCTCATCTGTGATATGCCTGTGATTATACCTAACTGATATACACTGACTTGGGAACCTGGTTGTATCCATGGCTGTCTCCCAGACCTTGAGAAAGCCCCTGAAGCTAAATTCAAAAAAAGGCACTTGGAGGTTTTAAGGACGGGTGTTCCGTTTTCTAGGTTTTATGCACCCAACCTTCCAGGAGCAAAATTCAAGCCTTCTTTGGAAGTAGCCCGTGTACAACAGAGGAGAGCACCGTTTCAGTACCAAGTAGATGGTGCGGTGTCTGTGCAGCGTGTGTAATAAGCCCTGGGGGGGGGGACAGTGCTTCGTCCCCAGCAGCACAGTGCCCAGGCTTGACCAGACCGAGCTTGAACTGCTGGAGAACAGAGCCAGGACTTCGGCAGACCTAGGTTTTGTCACCAGCTCCCTCACCGGCCGGCAGAACGAGCCCTCTGCCCCAGCACCGTTTGTTGGCAAAGCTTTGTACAGACGACGCTCTGGCAGCTAAAGGAGAGCTGACAAGTGAGAGGTCCTGAGCGAAGAGCTTGGAAGCGCATTCCTGCCGGGACGCGCGGGAGCTCAGCGCGCAGCCCTCAGCCTTCGGTAAGCCGGGTCCCACGAGAGGCGCGTCGCGGCGTGCGTGTCGTGGGTACAGCCACGTGGTGGACGCAGCCCAGTGGTGCCGCGGGAGCGTGAGAGAGCGGTGAGTTCACTCGGCCGGCGGGCTGCACGGCTGGAGGCCCGGGCAGGAGGCTGTCCCGCTCCGACTGGGCCGTCTTCCTCCTGGGTTGTTACGGGAGCAGTCTGAAAACGTGGCACCCCCCCTTGCTGAAGCGAAGGCACGGCCTCGTTTTGTGTCTCTGCAGTCTAGCAGCCGCGCACGCGGTAAGAAGTGCTTCCCGCCTACAGCAGCCAGGCGCCGGACTGGGGGTGCCGTGTGCCGTTTCCCAGCCGTGCACAGGACTCGGACGAAGAAAAATTGCATTTAAGTTCTGAAGGTCCCATCACCTAGCAACTGTAGTCCCACCAAAGGTTTCAAACTAGCTTGGATTGTATATCCCTGCAAGTCTTTATTTTTCTGTGTTTAATGACTGCAGCTTTTAAAAAAAAGTGTATTAAGATGTTCAGATGGATTCTTGCAGGACAACAAGTACTGGGAAGGAACCACGTGTTGCATACAGCAGATGCAAACAAATTTTGGATGACAGATTACTGTACTATGCTCTAATTGCACAACATGGCATTATACTAACTAATAGGAAAAGGGGAGAAAGCTGCAGATTTTTGGTTGATGTAGAACAGCTTCAGGGTCTGATCACCTGGACTCTGTCAAGCAAGTAAATAACATGCACAAATAAATACAAATATTGGCCATAATTTCTATAGAAACAATTTCAAATGGCTTTGGCAACATATTCCAAGTCTCTTGTGACAGAGAGCAGCTATTCATAATGCTTGGGAACAATTGCAATGTCCTAAAAGCTCCAAACCATAACAGCCCACCCCAAAAGCACAGAAGAACTGAGGGCTTATTCGTTCTATGGTGACTTACAATACACCGTAAAGGAAATCAACAGCTAAATCAGGCAAGAAATATAAGTAACATTTGCCTCTTTCTTCTCAGGACAAAGAAATTTGTGGGATGCGCCATGTAAGCAAGTTAGCAAGGATATTTTTACTTTTTTCAGGGTAGCTTATTGTGTCAGCTTTCCAGAGATGGAAGTGACTGAGACCATATTATTACATTTAAGGTGTATGTTCTGCTGTGAACCCGTTACACACTCTGGAGTGCAGTACCATAATGTAACAGCAAGACAAAGCTACAGCTGAGATACCGTATCTCTCATATCTTATCTGAGAGGCATTCATAGGCTCTCATATAATGAAAAAAGATGGAGATCAGCCAGTTCTCTTGACTGATTAGTATGGATGACTGAGAAATTATTTTGGCTTCACATGTAATATTCTTCAGATACTCTCTTCTGTCTGCTATAGTCCCAGAACTTCTGTGGGCTTTGGAGAGAGTTTGCTGCCTTCTGTAAAAGTAACCTCCAATTATCTATCTGTAAGGTCTGGTTTGATGTATGGAAAGATTGCTGATATTAACCTCAACTGGGCTTAATGGATACTAATATGAAACTAAGAGAAATAATTAATATTGTTCACATGCTGTCAAGAACCAGCTCACAAGTGTGTAACTGTATGCACACATTATGTATAAAAACTGGCTTCTGACGGAGACAGATCAGGGCATTTTCATATTGCTTTTTTGAACTTCTGAAGTGCAACAGCCCAGTGCAATACCTGGCAAGTTTCAAACATTACTGTTGCAGTTGTGCCAACCATTTTGAATAGAATGGTGCTATGCGTTTCGGGGGGGGGGGGGGGGGGGGGGGGGGCGGGGGGGGGGGGGGGGGGGGGGG
>JAVJGG010000030.1:27667333-27681076 GCA_035590195.1 Aviceda cuculoides | reverse complement strand
GACACCTGGGCCAAAGAGCATGGCATTGAGTGGGTGTATCATATCCCCTATCATGCACCAGCCTCTGGAAAAATTGAACGATACAATGGACCGTTAAAGACTACACTGAGAGCAATGGGGGGTGGAACCTTCAGACATTGGGATACACCTTTAGCAAAAGCCATGTGGTTAGTCAATGCTAGAGGATGGATTAATCGAGCTGGCCCTGCCCAATCAAAACTTCCATGTGCTGTAGAAGGTGATGAAGTCCCCATAGTGCACATGAAGAATATGTTAGGGAAGACAGTCTGGGTTACTCCTGCCTCGGGCAAAGGCAAACCCACCCACAGGATCGCTTTTGCTCAAGGACCTGCGTGCGTTTGGTGGGTGATGCGGAAGGATGGGGAAGTTCGATGTGTGCCTCAAGGGGATTTGATTTTGGGTGAGAATAGCCAGTGAATTTAAATTGTATGATGTTAATTGCTAAGTAACCCTGCCACTGTATGTCATCACTACTACAGTTGCTATATGCCATATCAATGATATTACAGTAAGAATCACCCAAATCAATGAAGGATGGACTTTCATGAAAATCAGGCAAAGTGCAGCAGTGATGGAACTTGAACTGGCTTCAGCAGCTGGCACCCAGCAACTTCCTCCAAAGTGACATCTTCAACCCACAGACCATGGGCATGGGCTGCACCAAATGCACCAGCCACGAGCTCTGGGGGCAGCATGCAACAGTCCAACACCACACACAACCTCTCCTACCCTGAAAGACTGTTGTGACAGATGGAGCCCCAAAGTCATGGATTAAATGTACTCAACGGACACGTTAGAGGGCTGGCCCATAGACTAAGGGATGGTATCTGTGTGTGTGTGTATATGTATGTGTACATACATATCTCTGTGCGTGTATATATATATTTATATCAAAGATAGGGAAAGTGGTGGTGATTAATTGGAAAGTGTAGGATCTGAGCATGACATAGATGGTATAGAATAAGGCGTGGATAATGTCCTGGGTTCGGTTGGGATAGAGTTAATTTTCACAAGAAGCTGTGAGGACACACAGCCAGGACAGCTGACCTGAAGTAGCCAAAGGGACATTTGATACCATATGACATCATGCTCAGTATATAACTGGGGGAGCTGGCCCAGGGAGGGGGCTTGGGGGTGGGCTGAGCATCAGGTTCTAGGAGGTGAGCAATTGCATTGTGCATCATTCACTTTATATATTCTTTTATTAGTATTATCGTTGTTATTATTTCTTCTCTCATTGTGTTGTCATATTAAACTGTCCTTATCTCAACCCACGAGGTTTTACCTCTTTCTTCTGATTCTCCTCCCCATCCCACCAGAGGAGCCGGGGAGGAGCGAGCAAGCGGTTGCATGGTGCTTAGTTGCTGGCTGGGATTAAAGCATGACATGTCTTTTAAACAGTGGTTATAAATTGTGTCTTGTACTTTGGTCAAACAGGTACACAGAGGGAGAGACACATTGTGCGTGTACACTTAAAGAAAAATGGCTATGGTTAATGGACGTGGCATTCTAGATACCCTAAAATCTGTCTTCGTTTGTATGGTTATAGACACCCCAGTGCTACTGTCTTTTCCTCAACAGTGACATCTGCTCTCATTCTACACATTATCACTGAAATAACTAGTTACCAATCAGCTCTTAGACTATGCCGTAGATTCAGGAGGGGTGTGAATGAAGACGGAAACCATGGAGAATAGCACAGCAGAACAATATTTTCTTAGTACATGGCATAAACCATTTAGGACAAAAACTAACAAAAATAAGAGAGGGACATTTATTCAAAATGGTAATACTTTTATTTAGTCCAGAGAAAATTTGTCTGCCTTCTCTGGTTAAGAGGGTGTGCTTTTTGGGACACCCAAAAAGCTTGCTGACACTTAGTGAGTAACTAAGGAGAAGTTCTCTGCTCCGGTGTTTACACTACTTCAGCAAATGGAATAGATGTAGTAATTAAGTGTTCTCAAAAGGTTGCAAAGTGAGTTAAGTGAATTACTAAACTCAACATAAGCATGTCAGGATCAAGATGCAATTGTTCATTCTCTTTTATGCAGTCTTGTTCTGTAAATAAAGCACTGCTCTAATGGTAACATTTTCCATAGCAGCAAAAAGAAACTATTTTTGTTTAAACTTGTAAAAGGTCTTGTTCGTGGTATCAACAATTTTCATAAACAGCACAGTCTTGCGTTGCTCTTAAGAATTTTAATGGTGGAAGCACTGACTCATTTTGGTGAGCTGTTCATGACTCTTTCCTTAGAGGCATGCCTCACAATAGACATTTATATTTTACAATAATGCATTTCATTGCCATATCTCAAAGTATTTTGACAGAATGAGTAAATGTTACATTGTCAGCATGATAGGGACAACAACAGTGGCATAGAAATTACTTGCAGTAAATTAAATTAACAGAAAACTGGAAGTAGAATTCAGGCCCTCCATACCTCTTATCTTATCAGGTAGCTGAGGGTTAAGAGATACAAGAATCACATTGGTCTTGTCTTTCCTGCAAATTCCAACCTTCACCTGGAAATGCTGGCCATATTTTCTACATATTCTGCTCTACTTCCTGGGATATCGTGAGAACTCATGCTGCTGAGAATAAATTGAATGTTGATATTAGCCACTAAATTATAATCCTGAGAGTGGTAACTATTGAAATCCCTTCTCAGTCCCATTCACACCACAAGCCCAGCTTTTAGAAAGCACAATGACGTTTTGAGAGAGTCTCCTGAAGTTTTCTTCCCTGGTAATTTATATTTCTCATTTAGTCTACTTCATTTGGGTAGTTCAGCATCCATCCACAGAATGCCACTTTGTAAAAATGTCTTTGAGTGATCCAGAAGTCACTTACACCTTTGTGAAATAGGCACATTTTTCCATGAGGCAATTTTGTGAGACAAACAGAAAGCTACTGCACAATGAAAACCAGCCTCAGGTTTGTACCATCTGCTATGCAACTGTTCACCTGATAGCAAAATTAGTCTGCTGAGTAAGCAGAGTCCTCTCAAAAGGCAAATAATAACACGTAGAAGAATTTTTCACCATTTGTTTGAGAGAGCAAGCGCATGCATGAATGCACACATGAGGATCCTTGCTTTGAAGGAAAAAGAAGTGGAGAATAAATCCTATCTGCACTAGAGATAAAAGTTTTGAGAGACTCTTCAAAGAGTCTCTCAACTAATCCCAAGGGACACTCAAGAAGTGGGAGACGATTCTGGGGGAAAAAAAAAGGAGACCTTTAATTGAACTCCTCAAGCCCTCTGTACATGTGTGCATGTTACACGTTTCTTACCTCCAGAATTATTTGCCCAGTCCTTGACAGGCGCTGCTGTATTGCACAGTTTGAGTGGCCTACCAAAACGAACTTAAGAGCCAAGAAAGTCAATGGAGATAAAACTGGGAGAGACAGAAATTTGGTTGAAATACCTGCTGGAGCTGCCAGTCCCTCTTCAGCGACTAGGCAGCCTGCAAGAACTAGCTGTCTGTGTTGGAAGTCTGCCTTTGGTAACACTGCCCAGAGCCCGCACAAGGAACCATGCCGGAGTCCATCCAGGGATAGAAAAGTACCCTATTAAGGAGCAGAGAAGCTTAAAGCTCAGGATGTTGGTACTGAAGTGCAGCAGATATGCAGAACACAAAATACAAGATTCAGGGACAACAATAAATTAAAAAAAAAAAAAAATTAAAAAAGGCTTTCATGACCCTGATGGCCTTTTTTTTTATTTCGGCTGACCTGTAATCTCATTATGGAATGAGAGGATAACATTGTTTGAAAGAGGTTGCAGCATAAAAATGTCTTTGAGTCACTTTGTGTTGCATTAAGTAAATTGCTTCTTTGGTAGTTCTGTAAATAAAAGGTGATGGTGAAACCTGAAAAGCACTCTTTTTGCTACCATGCAGTACTATAGTGAATAATGTTGTAATGATTTAAAATTAAATTCCTTGATATTTCAGCAGTTCTGCATGCCTCAGTACCTCTTCAAAGATCCTTAGTTTTAACAGCAAGTCTCTCAATCTTTCCTAGAGTTACGGCACATAAGGTGTGTAAGTTATATATGTATGTATGTGTGTATATATAGAGGTACATATTTACATATTAAAAAGTAAGGGACCAAGAAATGGCATGCATTTGAGAAACCCAGAGAGAGACAGAAGTATGTGGTTTGCAGTTGGGGAAAAAATAGTAATTAAGCAGAAAGCGGGTGGTGGAGGGAAGGAACTCTTACCTCAGGAGACAAGCTGCCCTACTTTCTTTTCTCACATTTTGAAATCCATGAATCTTTTACTTGCTTTATCACTTTTCCTGATTCCCTGCAGGCCAGAGCTGACAGCTAAGCCTCTGTTTTATCTTAAACTGTTCAAAGCATGTCAGAAAATGACTTACCCTGCTGAGTCTGAAAGTGGCTGCATGATTGCAGGAACCCACCTACTGGTTACCCCCGGTCCAGGTGATCACCGTTGCTTGAGTGAAATCCTAATGATAGTCCCAGAACAGCTGGCAGATTGTTACAATATATGGTCTTTTACGGCTTCCAGTTGAAGATCAGAAACGGAGTTGATTTTTTTTTTTTTTTATTCTCTCTAGAAATAATTATTCATGTCTTGGGCCACTCTGATATCAGTGCATAAAGATTGTATTAGTTTTCCACCCCGTGTTATTAACAGCTGGTTTGTATATGGACAGGGTCAAGCAGTTGCACTGGCTGTAACTGTCTTGACTGTTTATTCTGTGGGATCTCTCTACTGACTTTGAATACGGCCTTTACAAATCCCTTCTATTTTTATTCCCTTGCACTTCTAAGAATTAGCTTTAGAACACACTGTTGTCGCTACACTTCAGCACAATAAAATGCAGCTGTAAGGTGAGTGCGGCCGTATTCATGTCTCTAAAAATAGGATTCTACTGGAATTCCTACAGTAATTTCATTTTAGTAGGCTTTAACTTGTGCTGAAAATTGATATACCTCAAACAGTTCTCTGTGGTGAAGCAAAATAAAGCAGGATAGGAATTGCAGACTGTTTATGCTCAGTCTGTATCATGAAATAATATGCTCGTGTACTGCTTTCCATCTTCAAAGTTTTACCATCTGTATTACAGTCTCTGAGAAGTGGCATGTAAATAACTGATATATATATATGATATGATATTCTTAGGTTGAAATTCATCTGACTAATGACACTGGAACCCGCATTTTGCAGTTCTCAGGAAGAAGCTGTAACACTGTTCTTCACTGATGTTAGATCTTGTGAAATAACTGTTTCTTTTTGGGTATCTGAGGAGAAAGAAAACACTAATGCTAGGCGTAGCTCCCTTTATTGTCACAGGGTATTTTTTGATTTTGCACTGGTGAGAATGTTTGCAAGGAAGTTGTTGTTGACGTCTTGTTAACTAATTACAACCAGGTATGAAGGTAAAAGGGGATTTGTGAATCTGTGAAGCTCTGGAGAACCCACCCAGAATGAAGCTTTCAATTCTCCCCACTATACTGAGATCACAGGGGGTGGAGATGTATACTGCCGTTAGTTACACACGTCAGAAACCTCCTTCTTATTTTTGTAGGGTGAAACATTTTCCAAAGGCTCTCCAAAATCAACAGGGAGTTTCTGGATGTCATTTGGGGTCTTTGCTTACCATATTGGCTGAATTCAAGCCTTCAACCCTAGGCCCGTTAGTCAGTAAGCATCCTCTACGATTATGTCAGTGGTTTTATTTTTCTTAAAAATTGATTGTGTTGTTGGCACAGCTGGACTTACTATGCAGTGCAAACAAGAGGAGTGGTCTCCTCTTCAATTTACACTAGTAGATCATGCAACAGTAGAGATGTACTAGCTTGAAACGTATACCTTGAATTAAGAAACAAAGGGCAGTCGTATGGCCTTTATGAACTATTTTAGGTGCATAGGAATTTAACATGAATTGTGTTACTTGCTGTAATGTCTTTCTTGGCTCTTACTACACCCAGTCTTGTCCAATTTATGTGCCAGCTGATTTCTGACTTTTTGGAACTTATGAGTCCCATGAATCCTTATCATGCTGTGGTAGTAACTAGACTAAATATGAAGAATGAGACTGAAAAGATACTGGGGTAACAGGCCTTACTGCCTCCTTTCTAAACAAGCAATACATTACATTGCATTGCAGAATTTACCATCTGAAGACATGTTTCAGATATCAGAGATGCAGTGAGAAACTGGGACAGGATTGTCTTAAATAGGGAGGTTGCGTGCAAACCACTGTTGAGTTATTTAGGTTAGTTAACTAACTTTATCACATACTGTAAAAACATTAAAAAAACCCAGAAGGGCAATTGGGTCATTTTTGTGTTCTTCATTAAAGCACTGTTCATAGAATTAATTCCAAAGTAATTAATTTTCCCTGCTTATAGCATTGCAGTGGTGCTTGTTTTGTGCCAAGGGCCATCATTTGAAAGCATTCAGCACCTTCTGAGAAGTCTGCTGCAGGATAGCATCAACAATATTTTGGATGATTTCTCAAAAAATACAGTATGGTTGCTAACAGTATAGATATGGGAAGAGAAGCAGATTTTCCAAGTGCAAACTGCACAATACCAAAGCTTGGGGTACCCAGCCACACGTTTTGATTTAGTCACAGATTTTGTCACTTCCTTGCTTCTCAACTATAAAAAAAGGGACAATAATATCCCTACTTTATGAGGGCATTGAAAAATAATTTTGGTGTTCCAGGCATCTTGCAATTGAACAGATGCTGAGCTGTTCTTATTAGATGGACAGATCTGCCAATGGGTTGATGAAAGAACCAATGCTGAATGAAAGTCATAACCTACAGAGCATTGTAAGAGAAATTAACTTCAGCAGATGTTCTGTGTTATTGCTTGCCCAGACTTGTGGTAGCTGCTATAATTGTTTCACTGCATTTGGGTTGTGGGAAGGGGAATCAGTGACATGGCTAGTGAAGCAGAATTTTTAAAGACAGTGCTTTTTTTTTTTTTTTTTGCCTTTTTTTTTTTAAATTTTGCTGAGTAGAAATGTAAAATAAAACTCTGTATTTTAAAATATTCATTTATTTTTCTTTCTTTCTTACAGCTTGTGGCCAATGCAATCCTTTTTGTCAGTGTAAATTTGTATGGGGTCTTTGTGAGGATTTTGACTGAAAGGGCTCAGAGGAAGGCATTCCTTCAGGCCAGGAACTGCATTGAGGACAGGCTGAGGCTGGAGGATGAAAATGAAAAACAGGTCAGTTTTTAAGCCTTATTTCTTTCTCCCTGTTTCTTCTGAGATGACTGTAGTTATGTGAACCACAGGTCAGGACATTACTGCCAAGTGCGTGATAGGGCACGTGTGCATTTCCCTTGTGAAGGAAGGGGGCTGCCCCCCCGCCTGCTTCAGCTCTTCCTCCCCAGCGCACCCACACTCTTCACTCTTCGGAAGGTGCAGCTGACCCCACAGCTACTGTCAGCTCCAGGACCAGAGGGGATATATTTTAGGGCTGAGGCAAAGCTAACATACTATTCCAATCTAAGATCCCGGGTTTTTTTTCTGCATGGATGTTTTGGGGTGGGTGTCAGATATGCGGTAAATCCTTCTCTTCTGGCTGTGTGTGCTGTAACCTGTTTGCATCCATGACACCTATAAACAAAAGTCAACATTTTGGGGACAAGGACTGCACTGACATACGTGAATAACTGTGATAACAATCTATTCCTTTTCTTAAAAGCCACCTTAGCAGTTTGATGGTTTCTTTCACACAATGTTATCAATCAATCTTCCAAGTAGATTTGGAAACAATGAGAAAAAATGCTATATTGTGGAGCTTGCTGTTGTTACTCACAGGCCTGAATCTTAAACCTACTAAGATCTGTTCATCTGTAAAGTTTGGGCTAGATTTTTCTTTCTGTCTAGGTGATAATAGAGGGCCATGCTGGAATACATAGCTATAACTCCATTGAGCTCTGTGGAATGATCGTAACTTATGCTAATAAAGCACTTAAGTGGTATTCAAACCTTGCTATACAAGATGTCAGGGTCCTCAAAGCTTGTGTACCTCCCACACTTTTACTTCCCTTCACTTGCCATTTCTCTAGCAAGTTTATTCCTATGCATGAAATAATGCGGGTCCTTAAGTACTTTCTGTTATGAATTGAACGAATGCATTTTTATGAACTGAACACACTGTAATAAGTAGACATCTTCTTTGAACAACTGCATATCTTTGCTGGCTGAGTAAAAATGGTATTAGGATCAAAGCCTTTAGGTTTGATTCTGGTCTTTTGTAATCTAAAGCTGCAAATTTTCAAAGGCATAAATGTGTCATAAGTGAATTTCCATGGGATTTAGGCAACCCTGAGATTTGTGCCTTTGAAAACCTGCTTCTGGGATCCAACATGAAAATAATATTGATTTTTGTGTTTCTCTAGTTAGCACATTAGCAATCTGTCTTATTTTATATTTTATCCATGCATATAGAAACATGAGAAAGAAAATCAAAACACATAAGTTCCATTACTGTTAATAGTATAACTAGAGAATCCTGCAAATGTTTTCCCAATGCAGCATACAGGTCAATGAAGAGAATACACTTTTCTCCTACGCTTGAGAAATTATCTTTATGCAACAGTGTAAAACTCAGTACAGTAGTGAAATATGCTAATTAGCTGTCAAAAATACCACCAAAATACTTTCTGTGGCTGCTGTCATGCTACATTAGAATACCTCTAAAACCAGGGTGAGAATTAAGACATGATTACAGGCTACAAAATTATTCTGCAGTTGCTGTAGCATAACGTAGCCCAAGTTTCCAGCTGGCAACACTCAAGAGTCTTTGAGAGGAAAAAAGATGTTGCTGACCTAGTTCAATTTTTGTGATCATTCCTGTATTTTGTTCTCTGAAGTACCAACATTACATGTTTAAAAGGACGGAATTTTTTCATCAGACTTTCTTGTCTCATTCAAATGCTCTGACCTAGATACCGTAGCCCTTTTACACTGAGAATTGTAATCCAAAATGCTAAAACCTTTCCCTGGTATTTCTGTGCAAGTCTCTAATGGGAGAGGAAAAGAACATGCTCTTGGCTTTTGAACATACACTGCCTTCTGGAGCTAAAGTGTTGACTGTGTGAGACAGATACCACAGCTGAAACTGTAAGTGAGATTTCTTCCTCTGTGTCCTACTTACAGTGGTTATCCTCATATAGGATGCATTTGTAGTAATAGTGCCACATGATAATTTTGATAAATCTATTTTTATGAGCAAGAGCAAAGATACCATGTTGTAGCATTTTTGGAGTCATCACACAGGAGTTTGCAAGTAGGCTTTGAAAGTGTTGCTGGGGAGAAGGGGAGCAGATGGACTCTCTTTATTTTAAAATTCGATTTAATGTTCACCCTGTTATCTGTTCTCTGTGGTCACAACAAATAACTGGCCTCCGTGGTGGCATCATCCATTTGTTACATTGCCGAATGTTAGACTGCAATTCCAGAGTAACACCAGGAGCGAAGGCCAAGTTTTAGACCATGAGCGAATAATTATAATCCTTCACTTGGGACAAGCTGCTTCTCTCACTATCTGTAAATCTCAGCAGCAAGACCATCCTCTGCAGAGCAAGCAGTTAAGAATAAATATTGTGAGGTGGGTCCTGTCCCCTGCAACTGCGCCTGTCCTGCTCCGGCTCAGTCAGAGCACCTGAGCCCTCCCTTTACTCCCACTGCACCAGCCCTCTGCGTCCACTTCGTTAATTCCAGATCATCCTTTGCCCGTACAGCAAGCGAGGCATTGGCACCCTGCTTCCTCCCTGGAGGCCTCCAGCATTAGACGTCCCTGCGGATCCTGAGAGCAGCCTTCAGGCAGTGCTTCACCCCTTCCCAAGGGAGCAAGCAGGGATTGGAACGGGGTAGGCCTTCAGCATAGAGAAAGAAGTAGTCTGCTGCCGATTCAGGCTGCTTGCTGTCTGATTCGGAGGGGAAACCAGTAAGGAAGTTGTGGCTCACCATGTATTAATTCCCAACGTGGCGGCTCCTGAAGTGGTGCTGCGCTCCAAGGAAGTGGTAGCACTGTAATTCCAGGGTCATCTTAATTTGAAGTGCAATGGGACCACTCTGTTTAAAGGCCTGCAGGCTCCCATTTTCCATTTTTCTCGTCTCGCTTTCAGCATGTGTATGGTTTTGTCCTCCCCACGGTTTTGTGATGGTGAATTTCACTCTAATTATGCACTCTGAAACAAGAACTTCCTTTTATTTGTCATAGACTTGTCTGATGACTTGATTGGGTGTTCTCCAGCTCTTGTTTTGTGATAAATTGTGAGTAATCATTCCACAGTAACCTTTTCCATGCCACTCACAACACTGTAGACTTCTCTCATTACCCTGCTCATCTCTCTTTCCAAGCTGAAGAATTGTAGCCTGTTTAGTCTCCTGATGTATGGAAGCTATTTCCTACCCCAGTCTTGCCAACTTTGTAAAGAATCTCACTCACATTCCAACCTGGAATATTTTTATGCGAATTCATGCTTTGGATTCAGAAATAAAGCATATAATTTCCATCAGTGAAATGCACTTGTTGCAGCACAGGCTGATGTGAAAAGTGCCTGTTGTTTTCATATGAGGAAGGCTGGAAAGTGTTTGACTTCATGCAAACCTCCAAAGCCCACAAAACCAGCTTAGATATCTTCACTGGTTTTTAATTGCATAAGTACATGCAAATATGTTTGCAAAATAAAGACCATCTTTCAAGCAACTTGTTTAGATCTTTCCTTCCCTCCTAAATGTTACTTTTGTACTTGCTCACAATTAGAACATGATGGTGGGAAAACAACTGGAGAATAGCAGTCTCCAGCATGGGAGATTGGCTGTCTTAAAAACTATTAATGAATTCACATTTAGTCTGTCGAGCCATTGGGACTGGATAAATGTATTTAGTGGTGGCACCCATCTTTCACGAAATAGTTATGTACCCCACTACAATGCATGAAATTTAAGTTTATTACAGGCTTTAATGTAAGAAGGTGAAGGAAGCACTAAAAACTACAAGGAGTTAGGAAGCACTGGGCTGAAACAGCCAGTTAGCTTCAGGGCCAGAAGCACGACACTCCGAGTAGTCTTTATTAGTTTTGCTGAGAGGTAGGGCTGTTCCTTTTGCTAGTACGACACCGTGCTACTGCAGTAATGCTGGTGCTGGGAGACAGACTAGCACCCCAGTGTTGCTCTGCAGTGCTTCCATACGTGTTCACCAGATCATATGAAGCTACCTAAATTCTCTTTATGCAAGGCCGAATTGTGCATACAAATGTCTGCATGTATACGTGTATGCATTCCAAGTGTTTGCTGTATTTTAGGACAGTATCCTTAACATACATAGTATAGTAACTGGGACATCACTGAGCCAGAGATTTGATTAATAACTATTCATGGAAAACGAAACTGTGTCAGCAAAAGATACCACGAGTCTTGGTGCAGAATACTTTGAACTGCTGCTTAGGGCATTTTGGGTTCAAATTCCCTGCTGGGTTCAGATCACCCTTCAAAATAATTTAATCTAGATATTTTACATGTTTTGAGTATGCGTACTACCTCCTGTACCTTTGGGTAAAAGGATGACACCCACAGCAGCCCTCCAGTGGTTTTGTCCGTTATGTTTAGTTTCAAGCATCTATGAAAAAAGGGAAAAAATACAACATTATGTTTGAATAAAGCAAACTATGTTGGACTTCATGCTGGTGGTGGGTAACAGGTTGCTGTTTGGTTTTACTTCCAATTCGGCAACCAAACTGAAGAATTAGTTATTTGCACAGCCTCAGGCAGAAGTAATATCTAGGGTGCCTGACAGCATGCTTATCAATGCATAATCAGGTTCTCCTTATGTTTCCCATACTTTTTATTCCTAGAATCTTGCATCTATTTTCATTGCAGTTCAGAAGAAAATATGAAATTTATCGTTAAAACACAGGCCCTGTTTCCATAATCAGTCATACTGGTTCTGTGCATCAGCAAATCGCCCTGCAGCAAAAATTTCATCTGGATCATGCGTGGGCACAAAAAACATGTTCTTGTCAAATTATCTAGTGTGCAACAGGGAGGTGGTCCTGATTTTACACAAACTGCAGGGAGAGAGATGATGCCTGATCCTCTGGAAAAGCTAGCCAGTAGAATCTTCGAAAAATGTAGGTGGACTAATTTTAGCTGACAGAGTGAGCCTGTACCACGTTAGCGCTGTATTCTGTTACAAGGAGGCTTAAAATTGAATGTATAGTGTCAGGGAACCACAGCCTTACACAGGAGAGTCCATCTTCAAAAATCTATTTGTTCTTTTCTAGGATGAGGGCAAAGTTAGAAATAAAGGAGTGTTAAAATTTCACGATTTGAACTGCTGGGCTTCGTGCCCACTCGTGCAGGCTGGCCAGCTGTGCCTCTTAGCCAAATAGCAGCGGCAGCAGAGACGGGAACTTCTCCTGCTCTCCGCTTCGTTTGCCACCTTTGGCTGCTTAGATCCTTACACAGAGCTGAGATGAACTGTTGGTTACCTTCATCCTGCCATGCGGCACCCCTGGTCCATCTTCCGCCTTTCTCAGGTGAAAGGAGTTGCGGAGGCACGTTTCTCTCTCCCCCGCAGCAATAATTGCCCAGAAGCTTTCTGCCGACTAGCATATGTTAGTCCCCAGTCCTTCAATAGTCATGCACGTGTCTACCCTTCATACAGCAAATAATAAATCTGAGAGCTACTTGGGTTAAATGCAAACCTTCATCTTCGACCTGCAGCCATTGGGAACTACTTGTTACCCCTTGCAAGGCAGGGTGTAGTAAACAAATAAACGTGTTCTAATTTTAAAGTTCTATTGCACCTCTTTTTATGCAGAATAAACTTCTCATCTGAATATGGTTAGTGCCAGAAGCTGCGTTGTTTTGGCATACCATTGACATTCTTCTTACCTAACTTTGGCCAAGTAAAAGTGAGGCCTGTCATCTCACCCTTTAACCTATAGGCAGTAATCCTTGGTAGTAATAGACACATACAAGGGTAGTTCATCCCTTCTATCAGGAACACCTTGCTGGAGATGAGATGAAGGGGGGGTTACGGGGGACACCTAAGCTTAGGGCTAGACAGCTGCATGATAAGAGAGAGACGTGTCTTGCACTGGACTTGAAATGTTGAAGTGTAGAAACTCAGTAAGACACAAGAAAAAACGTACAGTTGTAAATCATGTGAAGTACATATATTTTAATTGCATTGTAATTGTATTACTCTACCCACATGCCTTTAATTTGCAAAATGTAACATACGGTATTATAGAAAAATCGATAAAAGCCTTTAAAAAGCCACACTTGCAACAGCAGGCAAGATCAGTAGTATAACGATTTGGTTTAACTTTATTTCACCCTCTGAAACCTTCCTGATGTTAGTAAGTATGTCAATTAAATCGGTTATCAGCCGTTTCATTTTTTGACACAAGGCTTGAACTGTGGCAACTGAACAGATTTCTAAAGAAGAAAATAGGACACATGGAATTTGCTTTTTAGTATAAGTCTATGTAGTCACTCATATTCAAACTAACAGGGGAATGTCTTGGACTGCTGTTTGTTGCAGTTTGGTTTTTCTCATAGATATGTGTATGACATTGTGGTGGGTTGACCCTGGCTGGACACCAGGTGCCCACCAAAGCCGTTCCATCACTCCCCCCTTCCTCAGCTGGACAGGGGAGAGAAAATATAACAAAGAGCTTGTGGGTCGAGATAAGGACAGGAGAGATCACT